>CAXEFP010001056.1:0-18188 GCA_963995525.1 Escarpia spicata
CTATTTGCCTAGTTGTGAGAAATACAAAATAATAAATTAATTTCAAGTTGCAAGGTATGTATTGTTTATTCTATGATAAAAACATCGTAAATAATTGATATCACGCTACAGAATCTACACAGAGACATAGTTACTTTTGTTATGTTACACTTTTATGCAGACAATTACCTGGAAATGTGACAATATATTACTTGTGAACATTTTATTTTTGGTTATAACTAATCATCTACTAAATATACAATAGATAGGTTTGCAACTTGCATTGCATTTATTGTTATTGTTTCACAACAAATGACCATTTTCACACTTGGTAGCTGGGCAACAACCCACATCCAAATGTGAACATATTTATTATTTGATAAATTTACTTGATTTTTTTAATAACATTATTAAGTTAAAAATCAAATAAATTCATTAATGACATTTTGTAACATCATTAGTAGAATCCTTATCCATTGATATAGTTACTATCATAACAATATGTGACTATCATAACAATATGTGACTGCAGACATGAACAATCCTGCAATACTCAATTTTATAGTCACAATAGGAAGCCTGCTCCAGGAGTGGTGTAATAATAATAATACCTATTAGTAACAATAAGTTGAACAAAGCACAATATAATAACAGAAACAATGTAATAGTAACTGGCATATAATATATATACATGTTTATTAATATATGTCGCATCAAAATAGAAATTTAATTATGCTTTCTGTATCCTATTGAACTAGTTTATCCAGGTTTTATGATTGCCAACATCCATCCCATGAATAATGTGGGAGCCGAATAATAGTCCTTGGTACATTTCTGAGCTTCTGTTAAAAAAAACATCATGACTTGTGCCAGTAATTAGCAATGCACCAAGCAGTAAGGTGTAATTACACTGATTGCAATCTATTAAATTGCAGTGACATTTCTTTTGTCTTCCATTCATTCATGTTATACAGACATAAAATGATAAATATGTTCTATCCGTAAACGTTGTTTGTAGATAATACAAGATACGATAGTTATATTTTTGTGCTAAATATTTATCTCAATACATACTGTAGTTCCAATTCAAAATGTAATGATAATACCTTCAAATGTAATAGTATATATTACATGATGTACATTGTCTTCGATATTCAACTGTAATAAAATGGAAACTAGGCAATAGCAATATATGACACTGTAATGTAATTCACCATAGGCCTGTGCAATGGAGTTATGAAAATACAAATCAATAAATTACTATTGAAATATTAAAAATTCTATAGTAACAAATATAACAGTACTTGTGTGTTACAATAGTGTGTGTTATGAAAGCTGCATCTACTGTAAGAATTATATTTATTGAAAACATTACTTTTGAAAACTTAAACATAACATATTATTAACTCGATGAATACATACTGTAATCTACAGGGTGTTCAATGTGGTAACCATTCAATATTAATAATAATTAATCACATCTACCTGCAAGGTTTATCAATTGCAGTGGTGATCAGGGTGATGTTAGGCATGGGTTAATTGCATGGGTTAATTATAGTAATAATAAGTATCCGACATGTCACATCCATGTTACCCAGTTCCTGCCATTTCCACCTAGCATGCTTTAATTACCAGTAGATCAGGTTCAGATAACTATTTTAACTGGAGGGAGAATGCAGTGGGCCAGCTGGAGGTGGCTGGTGTATTTGTTATTCATAGCAGGAAAGACCTACAAAGTGCAATGTCAACTGGTAATTAATTAGATTTGATCTTTGATCAGTTGACTGGGGCAAACACTACACTTAGTTCCTCAGTCAAGTGGAGGAGTCACAACAAAGGAGTCCAATTAGCTGGATTAGCAGACAGGTGCCAAACACTGTAATAAACTGTTTCTACAGAGAATACTGATGGGGGATAATTCTTCAGCAAGTCATTGATGACATAAGACTTTAGTGAGTCATGTGTCAGAGGAGGAGATTGCCAGCAACTGGTTCCAACTATGAGAGTGAGACAGACCACTTCCTAATTTTTAAATTTTTGTTTTAAATATATAACTTATGCATGGTACTTTATGTGTACATATATTTGATGTTGATCAAAATGCATGGCACTTTCATAAAGTCCAAGTATTGTCATTTAAAAACCAACAAATGTTATGTATGAAAAATAATAATTAATTTATGCAAATTCAACGTTAAATACATTTGAAAATATAATTATTCTTCCATCTGCAAATTCACATTGCAATGTTCTATATCCAAGTATTGCTTCTTACGGTTTAAAAAACATTATAACAGACTAACCTGACTCGGCAACGAGTATAATTAAAATAATTATTTCTTATTTGCATGTAAAACTAAATAGATTAATTAAATGCCTTACATTCCTGTAACCATGATAATGATAAAAACAGTCACCTGAATCGATTTGATTACACTATCAAATTTTCCACAAAACTGAGTATATGTAGATTTATTATAGTAGTATCGTGCATAACTACAATATTTAGAATATCAGATACTTAGGAAGAGTTCCGTGATATGATTGGAACCAATGGGATACAATGACAATAAGTTGAATAACTTATTTTGACACTTGACACACACGAGACCGTCCAGTCCAGGCATTATACTAGACCTACAGAATAATAATAGTAGATATAACATGTAAGAATTACCTTGATTCGTTGCCGCTTTCGGTAAGCAGACCTCGTAAATTCACCACTCGTCGAAGGAACCTGGTACCCCAAAGAAGCCATGGGTGTAGTTGCTGAGCCGGCTGTAGTGACAGCGGCAGCGGAGCCTGCAGCGGCGACTGCGGCACTGGAACAACGCTTGCGAGACCCGCTTGCCTTCGACTCGGGCAAAGCGGCCGTCGATCCTGCCCGTGTCGACGCCTGTCTTCTGCGGATTGACGGCATGAATGCAGCTTCTACTGCCGGGAATATTGTTGGGACTGCATCGCTTTTCAACGATATTCGAGCACCAGGATATCCAAGGGTTGCCAACATCTCCGGATCGCGATCAAAACAGCTTTTCTCAAAATGAGCGGAGCAAAGCCGGCTGTGTTTCGTCGGCTTGAAGTTGAAGTTTGCTCGCTTGATTTTTGCGATCCATTTCTTCAATAAAACTGGATCCGTAGGGAACCGAAAAAAATGGTGTGTTGCTCTATGTTTAGAAGAGTTTGCATTACAACCGAATGCCGCACAATGAACCATGATGATATTCGCATTACACAGCCACCTCTGCTGTCATATTGCTGAGAATGAATGTAAACAAGCGGTCGCTGTATCGGCAGAGTCAACTCTGACGTCACATCTCGGCATCCCGAAAAGCGCGCCAAAAATATGCATATTCGAAAATGTCCGGATGTACAGCATAAAATGTGGAATTTCTAATTCTTCGATTTTGGGGGATTTTTTTGGCTTGGTGGACATGGAAATATATAGCAGGATCTAATTTAATATGAATTCAAGCAATAGATGTTTTTATTCCCTTTAAGTTTGGTCCATGAAAATCGTAAGTCTAAGTTTGGTTCATGCAACTTATTAGTCTAAGTTTGGTTAACATTAGTTCTTGGAACTCGCTGGTCTAAGTTTGGTTCGTGCAACTCGCTTTTCTAAGATTACTGAACATTCTTCAGGATAGTTCGTTTTCAAATTAGAAACTTTCATTTTTCATATCCAAGAATCATGTTAAATTACCTGGTAGAGGCTTTCTTTGATGAGAAAACTAAATGGCGCCATCAACAACAAATTCGGCGCTTGGAAGCGAAGAGAGACAGAACAAACGAAGTTGACCTTACCGGAACACAGCTAAAAAGGTGGGTGATAAATCTGTCGAAATACAAACTGTCCGGGGCCCAGAATAAGATATTAGCGAAGGGACTAAATTACGCGGTAACGCCAAAAAAAGTACCAACCAAGGAGTTCGTCGTAGCGGCAGAACAAGCGACATGGAAACTACCACAAGAACAAAAATACAAACTTCGTGCAGATATCGCGGGAGTTCTGAAATCAGCAAAGTTCCAAAACAGAACCTAACCAGACAAGAAAGAACAGCTTTGAAAGAGCTGCAGAAGGAGAAGTCCATCCCCATACTCCCAGCGGACAAGGGAAAGGCCACAGTCATCATGGAAACGAAAAAATATCAGGAAAAAATGAAAGAAATGCTAAGTGACGAAGCGACATATGAGAAGTTAAAGAAGGATCCGACCAAGAAATATAAGGCAGAACTCATCAGAATGGTAAATTCCTTGGAGAAGGAGGGGAAGATCACCAAAGATCAGTACTGGTACTTATATCCTACGCTTGAAAAAGTACCACGGATGTATGGATCACCAAAAATCCACAAGGAGAAGGTGCCACTCAGACCAATTGTCGACTACACACAGACAATAACATACAGAGTATCCAGAGAATTGGCCAACATACTACAACCACTTGTTGGAAAAACAGAACACCATACGGAAAATTCACAAGAATTGGTGAAAGAAATGACAAAGCTGAGAATGGAAAAAGGAGAATCATTTGTGTCATATGACGTTGTGTCACTGTTCACGAAGACCCCAATCAGAGAAGCTTGCAAAGTCATCAGAAAAAGACTAGAGAATGACAAGACACTAAAGAAGAGAACAAATATAAACGTAGACGACATCATGGAGTTGTTGAAATTTGTCTTGGAAACGACATACTTCAGATTTGGAGGAGAAATTTACCAACAGAAGTTTGGGGTAGCCATGGGCAGTCCAGTGTCCCCCATTGTTGTGAACCTGTACATGGAGGACCTGGAGCAGAAAATCATAGCCACAGCACCAGTCGATTGCCAACCGAGAAACTGGAAGCGATATGTGGACGATGTAATTTGCCTGGTACACACAGGAAAGGCAAAGAAATTACAACAACACATGAACACTGTAGACCCCACAGGTAGCATCATTTTCACGCGGGAAGACGAAGAGAACAACAGCATGCCCTTCTTGGATGCAAAGTTCACCAGAAAGGAAGATGGCAGTGTGAAGTCCACAGTGTACAGGAAGAAGACGCACACTGACCAATACCTGAATTTTGCATCCCACCACCCCAAACATCAGAAGTTGGGAGTTGTCAGAACACTTATGAACAGGTGTGAGACAATAACTTCGGAGGAGGGGGACAAGAAAGAAGAGGTGGAACACCTGAGAAGAGCTCTAAGAGTATGTGGCTATCCGTCGTGGGCCTTGAAAAAGGTGACAGATAGCAGCAAGAAGAAAAAGACCAACAAAATGACTAAGGACAAAACTATCGGAGCCAAGTAGTCATCCCATACAAAGAGGGACTCTCAGAGAAAGTACATCGAGTACTGAAAAAGTATGGAGTAGCAACGGCCATGCGTCCCCACACCACCCTCAGGCACCTGTTGGTACATCCCAAGGACAAAGTACAGCTAGAAGAACAGGGCGAACTGGTGTACCAAATACCGTGCAAGAACTGTGGTGCGGAGTACATTGGGGAGACAGGAAGACTACTCAAAACAAGACTGGAGGAACACAGAAAGGACGTAGACAACACGAAAAATGAGAAATACACAAGGAGCGGGAAAAAAGATTGATGTCTACCATCAATAAATCCGCCCTTACAGACCATACGACAACTGAGAACCATATCATAGACTGGGAGGGAGTGAAAATTGTAGACAAAGAACCCAACAGAAGGATTCGGCATATCAAAGAAGCCATCTGGATCAGAAAAACCAAAACACCCATCAACAGAGACGAGGGCAATTACGCGTCATTCAGCGTCATAGGTACTGATGAAGTCGGCGTGACACGTCAACGAAAGCCTCTACCAGGTAATTTAACATGATTCTTGGATATGAAAAATGAAAGTTTCTAATTCGCTTTTCTAAGTTTGGTTCTTGGAACTCGCTGGTGTAAGGTTTGGCTCGTGACACTAGTTGATCTAAGTGCTTTGGTTGATGGCACTCGCTGGTCTAAGTTTAGTTCGTGCAACTCGCTGGTCTGAGTTTAGTTCGTGCAACTAGCTGGTCTAAGTTTGGTTCATGAAAGTCGTTGGTCTAAGTTTGGTTCGTGCAACTCGTTGTTTTAAGTTTGGTTCGTTCAACTCGTTGGTCTACGTTTGGTTCACGGAAGTCGCTAGTCTAAATTTGCAACTCGTTACACTAATTTTGGTTATGTCTAAGTTTGGTTCGTGGAAGTCGTTGGTCTAAGTTTAGTTCATGACACTCGTTGGTCTAAGTTTGGTTCGTGCAACTCGCTTGTCTAAGTTTGGTTCTTGGAACTCGCTGGTCTGAAGTTTGGCCGTGACACTCGATGATTTAAGTGTTTGGGTTTATGGCACTCGCTGGTCTAAGCTTGGTTCGTGCAAGTCGCTGATCTGAGTTTAGTTCGTGCAACTAGTTGGTCTAAGTTTGGTTCATGAAAGTCGTTGGTCTAAGTTTGGTTCGTGAAACTCGTTGTTCTAATTTTGGTTCGTGAAACTCGTTGGTCTAAGTTTGGTTCACGGAAGTCGCTAGTCTAAGTTTTTTTCGTGCAACTCGTTACATTAAGTTTGGTTATGTCTAAGTTTGGTTAAGTTTGGTTCGTGGAAGTCGTTGGTCTAAGTTTAGTTCATGACACTCGTTGGTCTAAGTTTGGTTCGTGCAACCCGCTTTGCTAAGTTTGGTTCTTGGAACACGCTGGTCTAAGTTTGGTTCGTGCAAGTCGCTGGTCTGAGTTTAGTTCGTGCAACTAGCTGGTCTAAGTTTGGTTTATGGAAGTCGCTAGTCTAAATTTGGTTATGTCTAAGTTTGGTTATGTTTGGTTCGTTGAAGTCGTTGGTCTAAGTTTAGTTCATGGCACTCGTTGGTCTAAGTTTGGTTCGTGCAACTCGCTTGTCTAAGTTTGGTTCTTGGAACTCGCTGGTCTAAGGCTTAGCTCGTGACACTCGTTGATCTAAGTGTTTTCGTTTATTGCAATCGCTGGTCTAAGTTTGGTTCGTGCAAATCGTTGGTCTAAATTTGATTCTGCCTAAGTTTGGTTTATAAAAGTCGTTGGTCGATTGTTTGGTTCGTTCAAATCGTTGGTCTAAGTTTGGTTCACGGAAGTCGCTAGTCTAAGTTTGGTTCGTGCAACTCGTTACACTACGATTGGTCATGTCTAAGTTTGGTTCATGGAAGTCATTGGTCTGAGTTTGGTTCGTGCAACTCGTTGGTCGAAGTGTGGTTCGTTCAACTCGTTGGTCTAAGTTTGTTATTAGAAGTCGCTAGTCAAAGTTTGGTTAAGTTTGGTTCGTGCAACTCGTTGGTCTATGTTTGTTTCGTACAACTCGTTGGTCTGAATTTGGTTCGTTCAACTCGTTGGTCTAAATTAGGTTCATGGAAGTTGTTGGCCTAAGTATGGATTTTGATGATTCCGACTGAAAGATAGCGGTAGAAGTGGTGGAAGTGGTGGATTTTGATGATTCTGACTGAAAGATGGAGGTGGAAGTGATGGAAGTGGATGATTCCGACTGAAAGTTAGTGGTAGAAGTGGTGGAAATGGTCATACACACAGAAGTGGTGGTGCAATGGCTAGAGCTTCGGACTCTCAATTTGGTCTAAGTTTGATTCGTGTAACTCGCTGGTCTAAGTTTTGTTCGTGGAATTTGTTGGTCTAAATTTGTTTCATTGAACCCATTGGTATAAGTTTGGTTCTTGAAACCCGCTGGTCTAAGTTTGGTTCATGCAACTCGCATTTGTATGTTGTAGGTCGGTGTTTGTGTGTTTAGGTCGGTGTTTGGCACAGTTTACGTGTTGCAGGTCGGTGTCTAGATGTTGTACGTCAATGTTTGTGTGTTGAAGTTCAGTGTTTAGAACTGTTTATGTATTGTAGGTCAGCGGTTGTGTGCTGCAGGTGCACTGTTTATGTATTGTAGGTCAGCGGTTGTGTGCTGCAGGTGCACTGTTTACGTGTAATTGGTCCGTTTTTGTGTGTTGTATGTCGGAGTTTGTGTGTTGTAGGTCAGTGCCTGTATATTGTAGGTCGGTGTTTAGCACTGTTTACGTGTTGTAGGTCGGTAGTTGTATATTGTAAGCCAATGTTTGTGTGTCGTGGGTCGGTGTTTCTGTATTTTACGTAGGTATCTGTGTGTTGTACGTCGACGTTTATGTGATGTAGGTAAGTGTTTAGAAGTGTTTATGTGTTGTAGTTGTGTTGTAGGTCGATGTTTGTGTGTTGTAGATCAGTGTTTGTATGTTGTAGGTAGGCGTTTCTGTGTTGTAGTTTTGTAGTGTTTAGCACTATTTACTTGTTGTGGGTCAGTGTTTGTTTGTTGTAGGTCGGTGTTTAGTGCTGGTTACGTGTTGTTGGTCGGAGTTTGTGTGTTGTAGGTGAGTATTTGTGTGTTTTAGGTCAGTGTTTGTGTGTTGAAGGTTAGGGTTTGTGTGTTGAAGGTCAATGTTTGTGTGTTGTAGGCAGGTGTTTGTGTGTTGTAATGTCAGTGTTTGTGTGTTGGTTGTCAGGAGTTGTGCGCTGTAAGTCAGTGCTTACGTGTTTTAGGTCTGTGTTTAGCACTGTTTACGTGTTGTTGGTCAATGTTTGTGTGGCTTATGTAAGTTTTTGTGTGTTGCAGGTGGGTGTTTGTATGTTGCAGGTCAGTATTTGTGTGGGTAGGTCAGTGTTTGTGTGTTGTAGGTCAGTATTTATGTGCTGTAGATCAGTGTTTGTGTGTTGTAGGTCAGTATTTGTATGTTGTATGTCGGTGTTAGTGTGTTGTAGGTTGGTGTTTAGCACTGTTTATATGTTGTAGGCCGGTAGTTGTATGTTGTATGTGTGTTTGTCTGTTGTAGGTTATTGTTTGTAGGTTGTATGTCAGTGTTTTTGCATTGTAAATGAGTGTTTTTGTGTTGTAGGACATTGTGTGTATGTTGAAGGTCGGTGTTTACACGTTGTTGGTCTGTGTTTATATGTCGTAGGTCGGTGTTTGTGTGTTGAAGGTCAATGATTATATGTTGTAGGTTCCTGTTTAGCATTGTTTACTTGTTGTAGGTTGGTAGTTGTATGTTGTAGGTAAATGTTTGTGTGTCGTAGTTCGTTGTTTGCGTGTTGTATGTCGGTATTTGTGTGTTGTACATCAATGTTTACGTGTTGTTGGTCTGTGTTTATGTGTTGTCGGTCTGTGTTTGTTTGTTGTAGTTTAGTATTTGTGTGCTTTAGGTCGGTGTTTAGCACTGTTTACATGTTGTAGGTCGGTAGTTGTATGTTGTAGGTCAATATTTGTGTGCCGTAGTTCATTATTTGTGTATTGTATGTCGGTGTTTGTGTGTTGTACGTCAATGTTTGTGAGATAGGTAGGTAAATGCTTAGAACTGTTTAGGTGTTGTAGGTTGGTGTTTGTATGTTGTAGGTCGGTGTTTGCATGTCGAAAGTCGGCGTTTGTGTGTTGTAGGTCAGTGTTTAGCACTGTTTCCGTGTTGTTGGTCGGTGTTTGTTTGTTGTAGTTCTGTGTTTAGCGCTGTTTAAGTGTTGTTGGTCGGTGTCTGTGTGTTGTACGTCGGTGTTTCTATCTTGTAGGTCAGTGTTTGTGTGTTATAGGTCAGTGGTTAGCACTATTTATGTGTTGCAGGTCAGTGTTTGTGTGTTGTAGGTCGGTGTTTAACGATGTGTACATGTTGTTGGTCGGTGTTTGTGTGTAGATTATTGTTTGTATGTTTTTTGGTCATTTTTGTTGTGTTATGTAGGTCAGTGTTTGTATGTTGTAGGTCAGTGCTTGTTTATAAAAATTCGGTGTTTAGCATTGTTTACGTGTTGTTGGTCGGTGTTGATGTGTTGTCGGTCGGTGTTTGTTTGTTGTAGGTTAGTGTTTGTGTGCTTTAGGTCGGTGTTTAGCACATGTTGTAGGTCGGTAGTTGTATGTTGTAGGTCAATATTCATGTGTCGTAGTACAGTGTCTGTGTGTTGTGCGTCGGTATTTGTGTGTTGTATATCAATGTTTTTGTGATGTAGGTAAATGCTTAGACCTTTTTACGTGTTTAGGTCAGTATTTTTTGTGTTGTATGTCGGTGTTTGTGTGTTGTAGGTCAGTGTGTTTTATGTTGTGGGTCAGTGATTGTGTGTCATTGGTCAGTGTTTAGTACTTTTTACGTGTTGTAGGTCTGCGTTTGTGTGTTGCGGGTCAGTGTTTAGCACTGTTTACGTGTTGTAGGTCGGTAGTTGTAGGTCAATATGTGTGTGTCGTAGTTCAGTGTTTGTGCATTATATGTCGGTATTTGTGTTGTACGTCAATGTTTGTGTGAGGTAGGTATATGCTTAAAACTGTTTACGTGTTGTAGGTCGGTGTTTTTGTGTTGTAAGTCGGTGTTTGTATGTTGTAGGTCGTTGTTTCTATGTCGAAAATCGGCGTTTCTGTGTTGTAGGTCAGTGTTTGGCACTGTTCCCGTGTTGCTGGTCGGTGTTTGTTTGTTGTAGGTTGGTGCTTAGCGCTGTTTACGTATTGTTGGTCGGTGTTTGTGTGTTGTACGTCGGTGTTTGTATGTTGTAGGTCAGTGTTTGTGTGCTATAGGTCAGTGTTTAGTGCTGTTTTATGTTGTTGGTCGGTGTTTGTGTGTTGTAGGTTAGTGTTTGTATTTTGTCGTTCGGTGCTATGCGCTGTTTACGTGTTGTTGGTCGGTGTTTGTGTATTGTAGGTCGGTGTATGTGTGTTATAAGTTTGTAGGTTGTAGGTAAGTGTTTTTGCGTTGTATGTGGGTGTTTTTGTGTTGTAGGTCTGTGTTTGTTTGTTGTGGATCGGTGTTTGTGTATTGTATGATGGTGCTTAGCATTGTTTACATGTTGTAGGTCGGAAGTTGTATGTTGTAGGTCAATGTTTGTGTGTCGTAGTTCGATACCTGTGGGGTGTATGTCGGACCGAATTACTACCAGTTTGACTGATTCACCACGCGTACCTACGCAGATATTCACCGGATTGACTGATTTAGCAGAGAAGTTCCGATTGTGTAATGGTTGTATGCTATACGTAGGTTTTAGAAATATACAGGGGTGTGTCAGCATGTGTAATGACTTATTCCATAACATGATTGACCTATTTCATAACGTCTATGACCTATTTTTATAGTTCACCTCATAATAGGCACGGATTTAAGTATTACCGTACGGAAATAATACCAAGGATCTAATTCCAAGGAGGTCGCCCTGTTCGAAAAAACGAGACTTTAGGTTCTGCTAAAACATCGCTCTATGTATTCTATATTTTGTATGCAGTAATTCAGATAAATGTTGGTCCGTTGAATTTATAATCCTTTTATTATTAATTAGGACTTATTATAACACCGCATTTTAGACACAATGTCACCAGTCGTACAAGCAACGGTCCTCGACCTAAGGTCCAACCAGTGTTGTTTGTGTCAAGGTGAAATGCTGCTCGGTATATTTTGTTATTGTTCCAATTCGTACCGGGTGCAACGTTTTATCTATCTTTTTACATTGGGCTGATTCCGATGGTTCAGATACCACATTCAAATTTGTCCCTATCTTTTAAGATGATGTGTCTGGCTCCGATGGAAATCATGATTCAAATTTCCACCCTATCATTTAACATTGGGAGTCTGGTTCCGTTCCGTCGTGCAACGGAATTTTGGATCGGCGCGGAGCAAGGTGGACATTTCTCCCTATCTATTAACATGCTTGCTGTTAAGGAAATCCAACATCAATTGTAATTGACCTACTATACTACTCATACTGACCCACATATGGTTGGGACAGGTTGCTTTTGGGGATGCAACTTTTGAACGACCCAAATATCATATTTTGAATAAAATGACATCAATATATAGGGCCTACATTATATACTAAAGTTAAACTTTGCAACAACAAAAATTATGGAAATGTTATTACAAAGAGAAAAAAATACAACAATCCCCAGTCTTCCCTAATACGCTAGCTCGATTAAAGTTAACGTAATTAGTTTTGCGCATATTCTAGAATTTTATTATATAAATGCAAAGGTAATTGTTGTTCCACATACCACGTGTTTGCTTCGTGTTTGCAACGTGTTCAGATAACAGTGTGGTAACATTTACAATTTATGGATTTCGCGAATGTCCTAATCAGTATCTGTCAAAATGTAACCCTAAATAATATATTCTGGATGAATGTACGTATACGTAGGGCCCTGGCTACCGATTAATAAAAGTCTATGTACGTATAACCCCTTGCTAACATATAACAAGTCCTGACGTCTTCCCGCGAAAAACTGTACTTCCGGACATGCGTATTAAGGGTCGGTGCGGCAGTATTTTTCAGCGGCAGGATTTTTCGCTACAACGCCATTATGGAATGTTGATCTTAAAGGGCGACAGCCTGTTCATCTAACCGGAATTAGCCTAGCCAGCGTAATAATTTGTTATAGGAAGACTGCTGTGGTGAACGCGGGAAAATGGGAAATCGTTGAACATCAAAGTGTCGTGCGGTTAAGCCAGTCTGCCTCGGCAATGTTGCCGATAACCTTGTTTTGATACTGGATGTTTTGATTACCATTTGAGCATACTTCAGAGTCGTTCCTTCCAAATTACAAACGTTGTGACGGGTTTACTAAACTCAGTTTGGCGGGTCATACCTTCACCAATGTTATTATAGTCTTAAGCACATTGCATTAATTCACAAATGAAAACCTGGGAACAGACTACCTCATTTTAAGCCAGTTTACAATGGCGCCATTTGGAAAGTTGATCATCACTCAATTATATCAGGTGGGTTGAAGGCTCTCTGGAAAACGAACACCATATCGGAAGCAAGTAAGTAAATAAGACTATATAACTATCGTTTTGATTGTTGAAATACATCGACATAGTGTGTATGCTGATGGCCCGAAGAAGCGATCGAACACAGACATAGAGGAGCGGACCTCGGCGCCTGGCAGGAGAGATTCTTACAATGCTTCAAACGTTATCGTAATAATAATAATGCGTGTGTGTGCGTACATGCGAGCGTGCGTGCGTGTGCGTGTGCGTGTAGTATATATGATGTACCTAACCAATGTGTGAGCGTATGCGAGTGTGAGTGTGTGCATGTGTATGCGTTTGTGTATTATCTATAATTATGTAAATGTTGCAAACTTTGTTTCACACTCTCAGTCGAAAACTAAGCAATGGAAGGCTACGCGAAGACCCTATGTTTGCGATTTGCATCTTTATTAGTTTTGTGACATAACGTACAACAGTTGTTTCCATTTAAAACACGTATTACAAAATAACGGTGTCGACGCATATACACACGTGGGAATGCATACCCGTAGTGTCACAATACATACACAATATTCATACTAATTGGTTTATATTTCTGTCACATTCTTTTCCATTTCTATGTTTGATATCTCTTTCAATGTGACTTCAATTCAGAACATCCTTCATTTTTCGTTCTCCTATATGTTCAGTTCAATACAACCGTCTAAGATTTACAAACAAATTACATCAACTAATTTAACAGATAACAGGTAAAAGATGTTTTATTAGCAACTCATCCGATTTGGATTCACATTACACAGTAGCTAAATAATACATTGCAACGTCATACAACAGTAATACAATCTTCGTTTTGCTCTTGAGTATTTATTGCAAGTTGCGTAATCCCATGGTATTAAAGCGTTACGATATCTGTTAGTCCGGGTTATTCACAATGGGTACATAATTCATCAATATTTTTTCATATTTGATATGTATTTTAACAGGTAGCAGATGATTTAATCTATGTGAGCTAACTTTAATAATAATAATATTAATATAGTTCAAACAGAATGTCACGTCTTTCTTCCAAAATCTGCAACAAACGCTATATGTTGAGTATCTCAAATGCATTTAGGGCTCTTTTTGTAAAATTTTAATGTTGTACGACTCACTTACAGACTCAAAAACTAGTTCATTCTACTGGCTAGTATTGCACAAGCACCGTTAGTTGTTTTGCAAGTTAGACCATGCATGCGTGCATGAATTGTCTTTTGCGTTCAGTGTCATGTTTCATATGTTTCCACCAATCGTGGGATCCTACTAACAATTGGGTGTGGTTTAGCCTACATAACTACGACAACCTAAAGTCAGCTTCCATTAAACAAGATATAACTGGACTGTTGAAACCACTGCGAATTCACGGCGCGATTTCAATTTTACACAACATAATTTGTATTGTATACATATGACAAATTGTTACATACCACACATGCATGGTAATGAATGTTAATGAGGAACATCAAACTGGACGTCAAGGCTGAAAGGAAGAAGTTGATCAACAAGAAACCACCAAGTGTAGATACCACACAAATAGAAACAAGTAAGATTGAATTCCAACTCGAACTGCGAAATCGATTCGAGACATTACAAGAACAAGATGACATCGACACCAATAGCGAAACCATCTCTGAGATGATCCAACTAAGTGCGACAAGTGTAGCTAAAGCAATCAACAGGCATGTAGTGACGAGAATATCGTTACCAACACTAACGAAGGAAAGACGAGAAGTGACTGATAACGTCTACTGTAAAACGTAGGTAGAAATATGCAAAACCATCAAAAAGAAAGCGAAAGAGGACATCAGGAAGTACAAACAAGAGGTCATACGAGAAACGATTATGACATCAAAGAGCATGAAGAAAGCCAGAAGAGCACAGGTACTAGGCCGAGACAGACTGATTACACTTCTAGACAAGCAGGGTAGAGAACTACAAGACTAAGATATGATCATGGAACGAATAGAGGAATACTACACCGAGCTATACGACAGTGAACAGAGTACCGTAATCAACACCGACCCGAAAGACGTACCAGAGATAACACCATGGGAGGTGGAAGCAACGCTAAGAGATATGAAGAATGAGAAGACATCAGGCAACGACCGTGTAAACGTTGACACATTAAAAGAAGGAGAAGATACCATCTCGAAGACACTGGCTAAGCTGTGTACTAAATGCTTATCAGAAAGACGAATACCCACCGAATTAACGCAAAGGTGGTGATAATCTTCAAGGAGGGAAATAAGAAACAGACTACAGACCGATATGTATGTTAACAAACATATATAAATTACTCACAAAGATACTAACGAATAGGCTAGAGAAGACACTCGACGAAAACCAACCACGAGAGCAAGCAGGAGTCAGAAGCAGGTACTCAACGACAGACCAGATACACATCGGAAACTAACTGAAAGAGAAGTGCCGATCATATAATATCCCGCTCGGTGTCGCTTTCGTCGACTACGAGAAAGTTTTCGACTCAGTGCAAACTTAAACAATACTGACCTCCCTTCAAGAACAAGGGATAGAAGACGTGTACATCGAACTCCTGAAAGACATATACACCAACAGCTCGGTGACAGTCCAATTACACAAAAAATAGCAACAAGATCAACAACAAGAGAGGAGTACGATAGGATGACACCATATCGTCCGAAGACTTACTTGGGAAACCAGAGGCTTGAGGATAGACTGACAATATATCAGTCATCTTCACTTCGCCGACGATATACTCAAAATGTATATTGGTGTGTGTGTATATATATATATATATATACATATATATATATATATACATATATATACATATATATATATATATATATACATATATATATATATTGGTGTGACATTTTCTAGCATCACTTTTGTTTTCGAAATGTTCATCTTCAGGCCTTGTTTTTCACTTTCATCAGCTAGCTCCTGCAGCATTTTTGTGTAGTCCTTGCGAAGCGAAGATGACTGAGATATTGTCAGTCTGCACCCACCAAGTGCGTCATACGTAGAGATCCTCAACGGGTTGATGCATAAATGCAAACGATAATCCCACCAGTGGCATTCCTAACGACTAAGACCAGCGCCAATGCACACTGAAGCTAATGTGGATACAATAACGTGCCCCAGGTGTGTATTGTCTTTGTAATCATGTGGCATTTAAATCATATTTAGGTGCCTACTCAAATAAGCATATAGTCATGATATATTTAACTTCTCATGAGTGGACAACGCATCCGATGAATCCATCGCAGGAGTGGTCAATCGACCGAGGCCTGCATCTTATCCATCTGCTTAATTACTAGTTGCAAACATATCATATTATGGTTATTCCTCGATATGAAAATGACAGTAACTTGATGGAAAGCACGCTCAATATCTCAAATCGCAATCGGATCCAAAGACGGCTTCGCATTGTGACCAACGTGATCGGTTGCCATAAAGTCAGCACATCTGAATTAGGGTAACCCATTAATATGACTAACTTTAACTGATCAAATAAGATTTTTTTTCATTTACACGAAGCTCATCAAATATGTTTGTTTCTCATTTACATGAAGCTTTCGAACCAAGTTTAAACTTTAATTACATTGACACACGCCACACAGTAAAATAAAACTTAATTGCAAACGGTTATGTTTAGGTCACGGGGCAAATCCCATAATAGTAAGTTCGTTTCATTATAAACCTTTGTACGTGTTTTACGGTACCTTTTATTTTCGGTAAAATATTTTAAAAGTATTTGCATTATCCAAGGCACTTAGCATATAGCATAATATGTACACATTTATATTCGAAATGTAGTGTATCATCGGAATTTAACAGTCAAACATGCGGGCGCCGCCTGATTATTCCCGGAAGTTGGCCCAAATATAGGTTCTTATGTAGCGCAATATGCATTTATTAAGACTCTTCAGAACGTTTTACACATTACTCCCAGAAAGACCTGTTTCATCGAACACCGTCTCTACTTCTCAGGGAAGCATTCAGCTAAGCTACAATTAATGCGCGAAGACCATTCGAACATAAATATCCAGCACTGTCTATAACCAGGTAGTCATTCATACAACTGAGTGGTCGGGTGTGCTAAATTCGCGAAGTCACAAAATACATTAAGCATTATGCGGGAGAAGGTGGTTGGGTCGTCACCAAGTATCGCGGGGAAATACATTGTTACTATAGCGCCATCTAGCGAATGAAATAAATTGCCGCTAACAGCCATGTTGGATCGTAAATATCGCACGTGTGTTACGACAACTGCGTGTATGTTGTATGTATGACATAATATGTGTTGCGCAAAGCAAAGAATGCATGCTTAGAAGAACGATCGGGCCACATTAACCATTGATTTAGGAACTTCTGTTAAGTTGTTTTATTCACGAAACAAAGATCCATTTGGTGATATCAGTCAGATAACAATGGTCTGACATCCACAAATATTTTATTACTCCCTAAATACCATCTTTCTGACATGTCTACCCAACGATCTGGGTGAACTGATTTGCCTTCATCATGCGTTTATAGACGTGGGAGACACACAGTAAATTAATCCAACGATAATAACACAACTGTACTGGTAATATAACTACCAAAGACGTTTATGGAAATGTCACACTTGTTAAATTTAATTGATCACTCTGGCATTAACGGTTTATCACATATGATAACAATGGTTTTAAGTACACATCACAAATGATTTGCTTTACCTTGCCAAGTAAACGTATTATAAATGCCAATCAATATATATTTAGTTAACAAAGCCTGGACCTTTCTAACCGGATGAGAAAGAATGGTTCTTAAACAAACCTTTACAATTGGCGAGGCTCGGCAGAATGTCACCAAAGCAGTGATACTTGGGCACTGTTTTCTTTTCGTTCAGTCCCAAAATGGCTGGTCCTGAAAACAATAAAATTGGGTTCGATGATGGTTTATGTACTTACAAAAAACGTTCTTTATTGTTTTAGGTAAACAAACCCATAAATTTTAGGTAAACAAACCCATAAATTGCCTTTGGGTTCTTTTTAAGAATATTGAATACTTGTTAACGAACTATTAGATTTATAAGAAATAAGAGAGAACATGACACAGTTTAGAACTACTTCGTTCTCCTATTATTTAAGTAGTAGTTTGTCGAATTTAGTACTGCGTTGATATCCCACTGCGTGCAAGCCCACTGTATATTTTATTTCAATGTCTGTATTGACTGTACACTGTAATTAAATATTAGTCATGCATCCCATGAGCTAACAATCTGGAATACTTGGATTATAGTTAAATAAGATACCACGTAACACATTTTAAAAATATATATATATATTAATTTTGTATACCTATGTTTAATTAATGCTTTTATAAATTTATCCATGCGTTGACATTGTCATGCGCTAACTATGCATGCCCAAGGAAAGCCTATATTTATTTTCCTACCGGTGTTGATTGCTATGCGGAGACTGATATTCCGGGTGGAGAAAGTGTCAT
>CAXEFP010001058.1:0-30076 GCA_963995525.1 Escarpia spicata
GTATTCGGTTCACTCCTTCACATCGCGTCGGTCATGTTCCACACACCAATGTCTGTCGGCACGAAATAATTGCATATTTGAAATGGCAATATCTGTGTAGTCAGTCTGTCGTAGAGACAAAAAGCACAGCTATATTATATATAAGTGCTTTTTGTATTGCCTAAGCTACTGCTACAGTGACTGCATATTCTGCTCTATTTTGATAATAATACTAATACGGAAACCAAGCTTTGAGGCGTAATGTTGGTGAATACAATACACGTTAACTAAGTGTTGTCGCGACGCTGCCACCCTCCATCAGAGAGATATCTCTGGTTCAAGCTATGAACGTCGATGTTCTGTGCGCGCGCAGATAAACGTCAACATGTCGATTGTACACATATCGGGTGTCTGACCGCGATAATAATGAAGATGACGACAACAATGGCGAGAGAGAACTCGACACTGTCGACGATAGTAATGAAGACAGTATGGTTTACAGAGGCCGACAGTCGGTGCAGTCTGTCGGAACAGAAAGAGAAAGGCTGAGTGTCGGGAAAAGATCAAATTGAGGAAACAGCCAAAAGGAACAGCGGAAGAGAATACATTGTAAAGGACATGTTTAGAGAATGGAAGAGAACAAACTATGATGGACATGTTTAGAGAATATTAATTACAGACTGTTCTCTTTTTGATAGATTTATACAAATCGTCATCGTATCAATATCGTAAACTTTCCTTTCTTTATATTTTCACAAATACTTGATATTGTAATGAATTAAAAGAAGCCATATTTACGACATCTGAAGATCGCTTGATAGATTGATATTGATAGATCAATAAATAATCCCTTTTATTGTCCCATGTGTATCCAAGTCAGGGAAGAGCGATAAGATAGAAGCTAATATCTCGCCCCCGAGCCCTCGAGCCCCTTTGGCGGCGGCCAGAACGGGGTCGGTAGGAAAACAAACTATCGCTCTTTCTCTATTCCTCTCCCTCTCCCTCTCCCTCTCCCTCTCCCTCTCCCTCTCCCTCTCCCTCTCCCTCTCCCTCTCCCTCTCCCTCTCCCTCTCCCTCTCCCTCTGCCACTGCCTCTGCCTCTGCCTCTGCCTCTGCCTCTGCCTCTGCCTCTCCCTCTCCCTCTCCCTCTCCCTCTCCCTCTCCCTCTCCCTCTCCCTCTCCCTCTCCCTCTCCCTCTCCCTCTCCCTCTCCCTCTCCCTCTCTTTCTCCCCCTCCGTCACTCTCCCTACCCTCTCCTCTCTCTCCCGCCTTCTCCCACCATCTCCCCCCTTTCTCTCTCGTTCATTTGGAGACGTTGATATATGTAACATACTAAATGTTGTGGTGCGCGGTAACGCTGTGGGTAGAACACCGGGTTCTCAATCATTCGGATTCTTTAGTTGTATATATATATATATTATGTATATATATATATATATAATATATATATATATATATTCAGGGGTTTACGGGACGCAAGATCCGGCGCCCTATACACATAGAAACAGTACCCTGACGCGTGCAAAATAGTCGTTGCGTCCGCAAGCGTATCAATGACATATAACAAAACATATATTGAAAATGAATGCCTTTAAGTTTAACTTGGTAGTTTATTACCGAATCAGTTCGTTTGGTATTTTTTTTACGAGTCCTTCAAAATAATCATTACCGAAGGCGTATGTTTCCTGATTCTGAAGGATGCCTAATCCTCCGTGTGGCGGCGCCCTGCACGTAGTTTTGCGGAGCGCCTCAAGGGACTGATTCGCGAACCAGAATACCATTCCAATCCGTGCGCATGTCCGTTAAGGCTTCAGCGCAGTCGCCGTGCGTTTTAAGACTTCCTAATTTATTAGAGCTAAAAATAAAGCGATGAAAAACAAAGCGACTTACGAACATTCTTTTGTATAACTAACCGCTCGTTATCACGAAACAAATGCTGGACCGTACGGTGACAATGGAACCAACAGAGAGGGTAAGCACTCCGATCTCGACTCCCATCCCGGGGCCGATCACGTCCAACAATCGAACCGATTTGATACCTCAGTGTGTTTATGCCACCATTTCACATTATTTCAGATATACAATTCAGTTATTATAAACTGTTGATTTGAGGGAACTTTTGAGACCCAAACAGCGCTCCGGTTTGTGTCATCATGCGATTTATTAATATTGCTTGTTTCAAGTGCGGCGTGCCACAACCCGCGACCGCAGCGGCGCACACTGATTCAAACCGGAACGAACGCTATTTGAGATATTATATTCCTGAAACGATGTGGAATGATGGAATAAACGCGTTGCGGTATAACATTTAGGTACAACTGTCATAATGCCGAAATCGGGGTAGACCCGGATTCTACACGTCACAATTAAGTGTCCACAAAATAATACGCATTTCCATCTGCTGCCTTATTAGCTATTCCACTGCTGCTGTCATCACCACGGTCAGGTTTCCCGCCACCGAAACCAATTCAGGAGCCTTCCAAAGAGAGTCGTGGCTTCCTCGATATCATTAGTTTAGCTCTTGGAGATCTCCCAATGTGATATTTACAGGCAAGCCAAGGCGTCTAGCAGACTAGCATGCCCTCTCATAAGTGAGGAAGGCTGCTCTAACTTCCAAAACTACGTCGATTATCAAGGGAACACATCAACAAATAAAACAGTATATAGTAACAAGGCACGTTATTTTGTTAAGTTCTTGTTAGTATGTAACTAATAATAATAACGACCGGTTTACATGGGTTGTATAAGTTGTGATATTTAGAAAACAATACTTAAAATTAAAAAGAGCAAAAAGTGGGAACCTTGCTACATGCTTGGGACCCTCTCAATATATATGCATGTAACATTCGGAAACCATGTCATTGACACGATTCAGAAGAGAACGAGACGTTGTGCTGGACTGACGACGGATCGCAAGAAACAAGGAGTGCCATGAATGACCAGCGAGATCCAAACATCGCCACTTAGATGTGTTCGTGATTTATGAGTTTCACACAACAACATATTTACGTCGTCAATCATTTTTCGCGACACAGCAGTCAATACAGCGCGGAAGACGTCGAGTGATGGCGACTGTCGTCCCCCCGCCCCGTGCCCGTCAACTATCGTTCCCCCGCCCTGTGTCCGTCGACTATCGTAGAACTGACGGCCATTTTGTTACGTCTGTTGACGTCACCGCTGTCGCAACTCAATAGCGACGATATATTTAGAACTGCCAAAACAAAGATGTTTGATTGTGTGTATGACTTCGCGGGAAGTTGATGTCACGATGCGTAAGCATTTTACTACGCCGACTGAAAGGGTCAGGTTTTAATCCCGACACGTGTGACTACGTAAGCCTACATACAATGTAATTTATAGACTTTCGTAACACAATTTACCCTATCCATTTACCAACAATTGTGGTTTTAGATAAATGAAATAACTGCACATACTTAGCCTCCAGGGTTAATCAAGCACGCACGCACACACGCACGCACACACGCACAACTCTCTCCACAAGATATTGCAAATGCTTTTTCGAGTACGTCGTTTCGTTTTTATGGATTGGACAATGTAGAACGGAGTGAAACATCGGCAGGTAGGACGATACCTGATACAGCTCGTAAGGACAATGTAGAACGGAGTGGAACATCGGCAGGTAGGACGATACCTGATACAGCTCGTAGGGACAATGTAGACCGGCATGGAACATCGGGAGGTAGGACGATACCTGGTACAGCTCGTAGGGACAATGTAGACCGGGGTGGAACATCGGGAGGTAGGACGATACCTGATACAGCTCGTAGGGACAATGTAGACCGGGGTGGAACATCGGGAGGTAGGACGATACCTGATACAGCTCGTAGGGACAATGTAGACCGGGGTGGAACATCGGGAGGTAGGACGATACCTGATACAGCTCGTAGGGACAATGTAGACCGGCGTGGAACATCGGGAGGTAGGACGATACCTGATACAGCTCGTAGGGACAATGTAGACCGGAGTGGAACATCGGCAGGTAGGACGATACCTGATACAGCTCGTAGGGACAATGTATACCGGAGTGGAACATCGGCAGGTAGGACGATACCTGATACAGCTCGTAGGGACAATGTAGACCGGAGTGGAACTTCGGCAGGTAGGACGATACCTGATACAGCTCATAGGGTATATGTCGCCCTAGCGAGTATTTGTCACCATATCTGTGTGGGTGGAAACCTTAAACCTTGTTACATCACCATCACATATCAAATACAATAGACAGACAAAACAACGCTACTGCAAAATAAAGAAAACAAACAGGTAATCGATTCACTGTCGATACAACAGCAAGCGCTTAGAAGACGTATATATCGGGGCCATTGTGGGTAAACATTGACTCGCAGTGGTTGGTTGCGGGGAGTAATCCTACGACCAATACGACCATTAGTAAACACACGTTTATATATATATATATATATATATATATATATATGTATATATATATATATATATATATATATATACATATATATATATATAAATAAATATTTGTTGCTACATTTTTGTTAAAAGTTTATGGTGTACCAATTTCCCTCTCAATGTCATTTAATGCAACGTAATGTAATGTAATGTAATGTAATGTAATGTAATGTAATGTAATGTAATGTATGTCTTACGAGAATATACAACGAACGTCATCGGTTAATTTGACGAATATCATCGGTTAACTTGACGAATGTTTAACGGGACTTTGCCAAGCTAAATTAATGATTAGTTATAACACTTAATTCGCTTGGTTAACAGTAATACCTACACAAACGTGTAACAATAGTAATCTTTCATATTTGTATATTTGAGATTTTTATATATTTTAAGATGAATCAAAATATACAAGTTTGACGACATATAAACCATAAAAGTCGCTTTGTATCAATTACAGACCGACCAATGTATATTTATCGTTGCTGGTAAGTTAAATTGCATGGACAGCGTTATTATGATAGACGGCGTAATGTAACGAAGCTGCACTCTGCTCAGTTCGCCGGTCGCTGAACTTCTCTACCGTACTGGTTTATATAATGACAGGTTTCTCAGACTGGACCCTCGTAATAAATGGACTGGACCCTCGTGGTAAATTGTAAATTGACTGGATCCTCGTGGTAAATGGACTGGACCCTCGTGGTAAATTGACTGGACCCTCGTGGTAAATTGACTGGACCTTCGTGGTAAATGGACTGGACCCTCGTGGTAAATTGACAGGATCCTCGTGGTAAATGGACAGGATCCTCGTGGTAAATGGACTGGGGGTCCATTCACCACGGCGCTGTACATGGAGTTCCATGTAAAAATGTAGATGTGGTTAACTGATGTCTGTAAATAAAAAATGTACTATTCTGAAAGACAAAATTATGTCACAAAATTGTCAAAACAGTGTTAATAACCGTAAAATATATTGAAGTGGCTATTATTGATTTATATCAGTAAGGTTTGAACACGTATTTGAACCGTTCTGTTTTTACAGCTCGTAGACCAAGTGATCACTTCAAACTCACTCAACATATTAAACATTACATATCTTACAGGGGGCAATTTCCCATGTCGTTGTGAATGTATATTTACAATATTACACCCGCAGTGAACGATGCTTTTGTTTATATTTATTTTATCGCTGTAACTTGTAAACAAGTTACGTGCCCATTCTGCACGGTACGGCCTTACAACAGTTGTAAACGTGAAACTCTGCTTTGGAATCGAAGGGACTACGAGAAACCGTGGATGCATGCATGGATGAACTAATCAATTCAATCTAACACTTGAATGAATGAGCGAATGGATGAATGAACAACTAAACGAACGAACGAACGAACGAACAAACGTATGCATGAGTGTACGAATACACAAAAGAACGAACAAACGAACATACGTATGCACGAGTGAACGAATGCACAAAATAATTAACGAAAAAACTAACGAACGAACGGACGAAACAAAATTAACGAATACACCAATGAACGTATGTGTAAATGTAAGAATACACCAATGAACGTATGTATAGATGTAAGAATACACCAATGAACGTATGTATACATGTAAGAATACACCAATGAACGTATGTATATATATGAAAGAATACACAAATGAACGTATGTATAAATGTAAGAATACACCAATGAACGTATGTATGCATGTAAGAATACACCAATGAACATATGCATAGATGAAAGAATACACAAATGAACGTATGTATAAGTGTAAGAATACACAAATGAACGTATGTATAAATGTAAGAATACACAAATGAACGTATGTATAAATGTAAGAATACACCAATGAACGTATGTATAAGTGTAAGAATACACCAATGTATAGATGTATAGATGCAGGAATTTACGAATGAATAAATGGAAGAACGAATAAATGAACAAAAATAATGAAGCGAAGGAATGGATGAAAGAACGAACGAGCAAATGAGCGTTTTTACACGTGTACGAACGAAGAAACAAATTAACAAAAGCACAAACGAATGTAACAATGTACGAATGAAAAAAATGAATGAACAAGCGAAGGAAGGGACGAACGAATGAACGAATAAAAGAATGTCAAATATAAGTTTGTACGAATGAACACACACGATTGAAGACATGAAGGAACCAACGAAAGAACGAAATAAAGAATGAACGAACGAACGAACGAACGAACGAACGAACGAACGAACGAAAGAAATAATGAAAGAACGAATGAACGAACGATCGAACGAATGAAAGAATAAACGAACGGAAGGACGAACTGATGAACGTATTTACGAATATAACAACGTACGAATGAACACATTAGTGAAGAAATGAACATATAGTATTATAGGAATGTACGAATTTAAACATACAAAATTACGTTTGACGTAACGATTGCGCTGGCTGTCCTACGGGCCCGAGATTGCCGAAGCGCGGTTCACGCAGCCCCTCCACGTACAAGAGCGCGGTTCGTGCAGCCCCTCCACGTACAAGAGCGCGGTTCGTGCAGCCCCTCCACGTACACACGGATGTAAACAGCTGGGACCTGTTTCACGAAGCGTACCTAAAGTTACGCAATTACTTAGCGTCACGTGTTTTGCGTAACTCCTGTGTTCGCTTATATTAAAAAACGTAATTTACTAAGAAAGTCATATTAGCATTAAGAACGTTCTTAGCCGCTTCATGAAACCGGCCCCTAGTGTAATAAAACTTGTCAAAAGTAACCCTTTCCTGAATTCTAACCGTAGCCATCAACCTAACCCTAACACTAAACATAACCATAAACATAACCCATTTTCCACATCAAACCAAACATGTGTACGTGGAGGGGTTGGACCCGTCGTCTTTGTGGCGGGTCAGTCAGGCGTGACGGCTGTGGAGGGAGTCGCCGCTAATGCCGCCATGGCGACCTCGTGCACTCAACATGCTGGGCAAATGGGCGGGTGTCACGTGACATGTTTACCCCGACTCTTGGAACTATTCCAATATACAGTCGTTGAAGGCAAGAAAAACAAACTGGTAACACCGCAGACAATGTCTTGGCGTGTCACGTGATCACGTCCTGCAAAGTCTTCAGTCCGTTCCGGGTGACATGTGACGTACTACACGGCGACAACAGATTGTTGTAATTCCACCATTTACAAATGAATTGCACTTAGGCGGATATTAAAGGATTTGACAACACATTAAAACCAATCACCTATGCTCCGACTGGTTAAGATTTGTTTAAATAAAAACGGACATTTCAAAATATATTTCTCCAAAACGAGCTCGCACAGTATTGATGTTAAAAAGTAACTGTGTGCTGGATGCGGGCAACAGTGAAGGGTGGCTCAGCCAACGACTGACGCGAGCAACAGTGATGGGTGGCTCGGCCAACGACTGACGCGGGCAACAGTGAAGGGTGGCTCAGCCAACGACTGACGCGAGCAACAGTGACGGGTGGCTCGGCCAACGACTGACGCGGGCAACAGTGACGGGTGGCTCGGCCAACGACTGACGCGGGCAACAGTGACGGGTGGCTCGGCCAACGACTGACGCGGGCAACAGTGACGGGTGGCTCGGCCAACGACTGACGCGGGCAACAGTGACGGGTGGCTCGGCCAACGACTGACGCGGGCAACAGTGACGGGTGGCTCGGCCAACGACTGACGCGGGCAACAGTGACGGGTCCAATGACTAAGATTTATCTAAACTATTCATATAATAATGTAGTAATATAATAAATCAACTTATTGAGCGCGGTAAATCTAGACAACATTCCATTCAGAAGCGCTAATGCTAATAACACGTATATTAAAGTGAAACAAAGACAATTATGTTGTGCTACACACCTATACAGGTAAACACAATCTGACCATTTGGTACTACAATCAACAATATCACGCATATTACTCATAATGTATTTTCAAAGTGTGAAATTGTTATGGAATCTCATAGTTCCCGGCGCGGCTGACATATTGAAACACGCCCAGAGGCTTGACCAATAGGCGCCTACAGCTTCCTTGGCCTTGACACTGCGGTGACTCGTGTTTTTGAATACACCAGCTCATATGTTGGTTTCTCGTATTCTCTTCGATTCAGAGATACAGTTGTAACCACTGTTATAATGCCATTCAGTGCACTACTGTTATAATGCCATGCAGTGCACTACTGTTATAATGCCATTCAGTGCACTACTGTTATAATGCCATGCAGTGCACTACTGTTATAATGCCATTCAGTGCACTACTGTTATAATGCCACACAGTGCACTACTGTTATAATGCCATACAGTGCACTACTGTTATAATGCCACACAGTGCACTACTGTTATAATGCCATACAGTGCACTACTGTTATAATGCCACACAGTGCACTACTGTTATAATGCCATACAGTGCACTACTGTTATAATGCCATACAATGCACTACTGTTATAATGCCATGCAGTGCACTACTGTTATAATGCCACACAGTGCACTACTGTAATAATGACATGCAGTGCACTACTGTTATAATGCCATACAGTGCACTACTGTTATAATGCCATACAATGCACTACTGTTATAATGCCATGCAGTGCAGTACTGTTATAATGCCACACAGTGCACTACTGTTATAATGACATGCAGTGCACTACTGTTATAATGCCACACAGTGCACTACTGTTATAATGCCATACAGTGCACTACTGTTATAATGCCATGCAGTGCACTACTGTTATAATGCCATACAGTGCACTACTGTTATAATGCCATGCAGTGCACTACTGTTATAATGCCACACAGTGCACTACTGTTATAATGCCATACAGTGCACTACTGTTATAATGCCATGCAGTGCACTACTGTTATAATGCCATACAATGCACTACTGTTATAATGCCATACAGTGCACTACTGTTATAATGCCATACAATACACTACTGTTATAATGCCATACAGTGCACTACTGTTATAATGCCATGCAGTGCACTACTGTTATAATGCCATGCAGTGCACTACTGTTATAATGCCATGCAGTGCACTACTGTTATAATGCCATGCAGTGCACTGAATGGATACGTTTTTTAGTAGTTGTAGAGCCAAAACAAATTCGGCTACGCGAACTAGAGTAAAATTCTCAGTTTGAGGACTGGCGAATTTGGATGGCATTGTTGACATCAGGATTCCTATCATAATGTCGCTCTCCGTGCAATTTAAATTGTGTGGCTTCAATAAGGTTATTCTAATAAATTGCCGGCATAATATTATTGAATGTATAGTTGCTAATTGTTAGTTTTATTAACTCTTTTAGATGTATATGCCCCAAAAGATGTCTTTTGTTTTCCTTTAGCTGTCACAAACAACGTTGCGCTCCCAGCAAACGGCTCTGTGAACCAAAGCGAAGAGTCTGTCCGCTGTTTTTATAGTCAAATGTCGAAAGCGGTCTTTCCAGCAGTGACTGTAACACAGACTGGTAAACGCGTGTGGCTCGGAACACGGCGTCTGTCGAAGGAAGGACGGCAACCAGGCGAGAGCAGAGAAAGGGATCGAACTGTTTATGGATTTTGAGATTGGCCAATCCTTTTGTTTTGATGCGCCTCTGAGCTTGGTTTCCAAGGAATTAGGCGCATTAGAAGTTATCTTGTTATTATTATTATTAAAAGTTACAGGAATGTTTTCAGTGAGTCACGCAAAGAGTATTGACGTAAAGTATAGTGCGATATAGCGTCGTGTCTAGGAAACATTGACAACTCCACCAACTAGGAACAACCTGAGGCAGACGTAGTGGGAACAACAGGCGTAGGGAAGACAAGATGACGTCACGGCGGACATAGAAGATGAAGATAAAGAAGGAGAAAAGAAGAAAAGAAAACGAAGAAGAAAACAGAAAGAACATAATAATCAAATAATAATAATAATGATAATAAAGAGAAATGGAATAATAATTATAAGAAGAAGAAGAAGAAGAAGAAGAAAGCACTAGAAGAACAAATCAGAAGAAGAGAAAGCGAATATATGAAGATGATATGTTACTATCAGTGTGCACGCGACGTTCAGCCGTCCTCTACTTCTTCTACTCAAATAGCGCCAGTTGCCAGAGAACGTTTCCTAGAACTCTCAATGTACTCGTCAGCCCCCCCCCCCCCCCACCCGACCCCCTGCGTCGCTCCATCGGCGTCTAATTGTCTCTTGCCCCGCGCGCCTACTCCCGGGACACGGAGTGGGCGAGAAAGAGGGAGAACATCCGGCCAGGGTGCCGGCGACCCATTGTGTCCCTCGAGCCGGGTCAAGCGGGAAGACGGGATCATTAGGCTGTATTGTCGCCGCAGATGCACCGCTAAAGTGCTTCAAATTAGGCGGTATTGAGAGAGGCAAGACGGCGGCTGAGGACTCGGAGTGTAGACGGCGGCACGACGGCCCCGCGACTAGAACCACCGTCGAGAAGTACACTTCCTCGTGCATTTGTCGTTGGTCTTCCGTCTGGGTCAATGTCTATGTTTGTTCGATAGGATACGCCCGTAAACACGCGCTCAAACGTACGCACACACACGCACGAACGTACATACGCACCCACACACGCGCTCTGCGCGCATGCACACACACACACACACACACACACACACACACACACACACACACACACACACACACACACACACACACACACACACACACACACACACACACACACACACACACACACACACACATTCAAACACACACACACACACACACACACACACACACACACACACACACACACACACACACACACACACACACACACACACACACACACACACACACACACACACACACACACACACACACACACACACACACACACACACACACACACACACACACACACACACACACACACACACACACACACACCATCCAAACGTACTAATCAAAGTGAATATTTGTCGCCGTTTTGGTACGACCCCGATATGTAGCCTGCGACTGACAACCGTGTTCGGTTCGTTGAAGACCGGCGAAATTATGCGAAGCGACAGTTTGATCAAAACGATACATTACCGAGACATTCCGCACAAACCGGCCTTGCAGCTAATCGGCCGCAGGTCTCACTGATGTTGTCTGACAGCCGCAGAAAGGCGACTAAATTGAGGGGTCCGAGGTCTTTGTGCCTGACGGCGGCCGGCAACACGGCAGGTAGGCCCAGATATGAAGAATTAATTAAGCGGCGGATGAAACGTCGGACTGTGGCGTGGACGAGTTGGCCGGAGGACGGACACAGAGGCGCTGGACATCTCACTAATGGTCACTCGACTCACCTGTCACTGTCTCTGACTCAGGCAGGCCAACTGATCGCCGTGTGTCTTGTCGAGAGGCAGGTGGGCAGGTAGACAGGTAGACAGGTGGACTGGTAAACTGGTAGATAGATGGACAGATGGACATGTAGACAGACGGGCAGGTGGACATATAGACAGGTGGACAGGTGGACAGGTGGACAGGTGGACAGGTGGACAGGTGGACAGGTGGACAGGTGGACTAGTAGATAGATGAACATATATAAGGGTGGACAGGTGGGCAGGTGGACAAGTAGACAGGCGGACAGGTGGACAGGTGAACATAGTCTCGCATTGTCTCGTATTCACAGACGCCATCCCCTCATATTCACCCTTTCCTTACACCCCTCGACATGTCTTGTTACCCCTCCCTCTCACCCCTAGAAAGTCACCCCGCCAGCGGCCCACCAAGTGGCGCTACTGTCTGTGTCCTTGGCGTCCGATGTTGCACGTAGACCAAGGGTGGGAACACCCTTTCCGATGTGTAACTTACTTAACGTCAAATATATAAATCCTTGTATGACATCATTTACATGGAACAAACGACGGTGTGCACGATTGTGCACGATTCAGCTGGTCGACGTGCACTATTGGGTGTGGCGATACGTCGCACTGTCGTTGCATTGCGACAGTCGATGTGGCCCTACTGTAGAATCGTATGTAAATTTAGTCATCAGCAGTTATTGTAGATAATACACTATCGACAGTAGATGTTTGGCAAAGAGATCAGCCCGGCTGGTTGTGCCACACAAAAATAATGTTCGTAATCGTGCTTTTTAAACATAATTTTTAAAATTTTACAAATTTACTAATAATCGTCGACCTTAGCGGTGTGCTTGTGGGATTAACCAAATCCCCAATACTAATCTAAGCATTCCACGTATTACTGCCGCCCGACAAGAAGCCGATGATGATATCAGTTGTTCGTTATGACCGGATATACTTGACGCGATGGGATTAGGCCGACGGGACGCCATCTAGCGGCCATCGCCAGAAGCAGTGGAGCGCGAGAAAGCGAGTGATTGATCGAGACCGATTACGTCTGTCGCCGTCGCCTCGACTCGGCGCTAACGGCGGATCGATGAGCGACAAACACCGGCCGCTGTCGCCTTATCGCGGCGCCGGCTGTCAGCTCTTGTCACAGCGACCCACCAGACGACACAGCGACCTACCAGACGGCACAGCGACCCATTAGACTATCAAGCGACCCAGTATACGACACACCGACCCACTAGACGACACACAGAACCAATATTCGACACAGCGACCCACCAGACGACACATCGGCCTACCATATGACATACCGACCCACTAGACGACATAGATACCCACCAGATGACATAGCGGCCCACCAGACGACATAGCGGCCCACCAGACGACACGCCGACACACTGACCCACCAGACGACAGACCGACCCACCAGACGACACACCGACCCACCAGTCGACACACCGACCCATTAGACAACACAGATACCCACCAGACGACACACCGACCCACCAGACGACATACGGACCCATTAGACGACACACCGACCCACCAGACGACACACCGACCCACCAGACGACACACCGACCCATTAGACAACACAGATACCCACCAGACGACACACCGACCCACCAGACGACATACGGACCCATTAGACGACACACCGACCCACCAGACGACACACCGACCCACCAGACGACACACCGACCCATTAGACAACACATATACCCACCAAACGACACACCGACCCACCAGACGACATACGGACCCACTAGACGACACACTGACCCACCAGACGACACACCGACCCACCAGACGACACAGCTACCTGCTGGGACGACAGAGCGATCCACTAGACGTCACACTTACCCGCCAGACGACACAACAACCCACCAGACGGCACAGCGAACCACCAGACGTCACAGCAACCCAGTAGATGACACAGCGACCTACTAGACAACACAGCGACCCAACAGATGACACACTCTCCCACCAGAAGACACAGCGACCCAATAGTCAACACATCGACCCACCCAGCCAACACACTGACTCACTCAGCCAACACACCGATCCAATAGACGACGCTCCGACCCGCCAGACGGCATAGCGACTCACCAGACAACATAGCGACACACCAGACAACACATCGACCCACCAGACAACACATCGACCCACCAGACAACACATCGACCCACCAGACAACACATCGACCCACCAGACGACACACCGACCCAGTAGACGACACATCGATCCATTAGATGACACACCGACCTACCAGACGGCACAGCGACCCATTAGACGATACACCGACCCACTAGACGACACACAGAACCAATATTCGACACAGCGACCCACCAGACGACACATCGACCCACCAAACGACACATCGGCCCACCATATGACACACCGACCCACTAGACAACACACCGACCCACCTGACGACACACCGACCCACCAGACGACATGCCGACCCACTAGACGACACACCGACCCACTAGACACAACGATCACGAGTGTCTCTTAATGAATGTGGATACAGTATTCAAGGTGTCAATTAATGAAACAAGTGGATACTGTATTCAAGGCGTCTCTTAATGAAACAAGTGGATACTATATTCAAGGTGTCAATTAATGAAACAAGTGGATAATATATACAAGGAGTCTCTTATTGAAACAAGTGGATACTATATACAAGGCGTCTCTTAATGAAACAAGTGGATACTGTATTCAAGGTGTCAATTAATGAAACAAGTGGATACTGTATTCAAGGCGTCTCTTAATGAAACAAGTGGATACTATATACAAGGTGTTTCTTAATGAAACAAGTGGATATTATATACAAGGCGTCTCTTAATGAAACAAGTGGATACTATATACAAGGTGTTTCTTAATGAAACAAGTGGATATTATATACAAGGCGTCTCTTAATGAAACAAGTGGATACTATATACAAGGTGTTTCTTAATGAAACAAGTGGATATTATATACAAGGCGTCTCTTAATGAAACAAGTGGATACTATATACAAGGTGTCTATTAATGAAACAAGTGGATACTATATACAAGGTGTTTCTTAATGAAACAAGTGGATATTATATACAAGGCGTCTCTTAATGAAACAAGTGGATACTATATACAAGGTGTCTATTAATGAAACAAGTGGATACTATATACAAGGTGTCTCTTAATGAAACAAGTGGATATTATATACAAGGCGTCTCTTAATGAAACAAGTGGATACTATATACAAGGTGTCTATTAATGAAACAAGTGGATACTATATACAAGGTGTCTCTTAGTGAAACAAGTGGATACTATATACAAGGTGTATCTTAGTGAAACAAGTGTATACTATATATAAGGCGACTCTTAGTGAAACGGTGGATACTATATACAAAGTGTCTCTTAATGACACAAGTGGATACTATAAACAATGTGTCTCTAAATGAAACGGGTGGATACTATATATAAGGTGTATGTCAACGCCACCATACGCGACTTATCCCGCCGTGATTGCGACAGAAATGAAATTAAAATAACACTTCATCTGTCTGCCATCGAAGGACATCAGCACTGTCCCAAGGGTCATTCTTCGGTAGAGTTTGTTCAGACCTCGCGTAGAGGCTAGACCGACACGAGGTCCTCTCTCAACATAGCGCACGTTGATGAGGCAACGTACATTCTTTCAACGTATAACGCACGTTGATGACGCAACGTGCGTTCTCTCAACATAGCGCACGTTGGTGACGCAATGTACGTTCACGCAGAATCACGCACATTGTCGTCTAGCACGCGATGACCTAACTTCGTGTTGGCGACTGGGGCACGGACAATGGACGTCCATTAACGACTTGACCAACGATCACGCCACAACTTGACCGGGAATCACGCTCCATCGTCTCGACATTATCACTTAATGGCTTTTAGAGAGGACATCCAAGCCGGATTAATGGGGAGAGAGAGAGGAGGGGGGGGGGGGGGTGGACAGTGAGAGAGAGAGAGGGGGAGGGAGAGAGGGAGGAAGAGAGAGAGTCAGAGGGAGGGAGGGAGGGAGGGAGAGAGGGAGGAAGAGAGAGAGTCAGAGGGAGGGATGGGGGAGGGAGGGAGAGAGGGAGGGAGGGAGGGAGGGAGGGAGGGAGGGGGGGGGGTGGAGGGAGAGTGATGTGGGAGGGAGAGGGAGGGAGGGAGAGAGAGATAGTGAGAGGGAGGGAGGGAGGGAGGGAGAGTGAGAGCGAGGGGAGGGAGAGGGAACATTGGAGCGATAATCAACAAGGAGATAAATATACTATAAGCTTAACAAGATATCCCCGTCAGGCAGGTTACATGACTCGTCACGTAGATTTACGTGACCATCTGGGACCACAACAGATTGCCGTAAGTTGCATCTACGTAGCCTGCTGACCCTACTCTACCCGGACGTAGCAGCTGTAGTCAATGACGTCACATGTCACCTTAATTCCAGTACGTCACGTGACATCGACAGCCCAGCATTAACTTGTCACGAGTAAGCCGCAGCCAGGCGCGATAAATGTATTGTGCGGAACGAGAGAAAGTACGGGTTTGATCATAACCGACGTCTAAGTGGTGTTTTGTGCCTCGCGGCGGGTTAGAAATCGTCCAAATTGCGATGCTGGTCTACGTGTCAATCAACGTCAAAGCGACTTAATTTCGACGTTATTGATCGTGGCGACGCGGCGATGAAACAGCCGGTAGAGGCGGGACTAGCGCCGGCTGCTTCGGTTTATATTAAAGACTAAAGTTGTTTTTCAGAGGATGGTGGTTAAATATGTCAATATCTACCAATCGGCGATAGAGTGACTATCCGGTTTATAAAAGCAATACTTTTTCGTTAAATAGCAGTGTAAAGCATGCACACGTGAAACATAGTGTGACTTACGGACCATTGGTAATTAATGGGCTCGACCACCGAACGACGGTGCAGTTCGTGATAAGGAAAACAACAACGCCGAACAAGGTGACGTCACAAATACTTCGGTGACGTCATTACAGCCATCGCGCCAACACAGTCAACTGTGATGACCGCTAGAGGGTGCTGCAGTAAGAGTCGATGTCAGGTGTAATAAGTGAAAACGGAACGTCTTTACTGCTGTAAACAGGGCCAAGAGAACCAAATAGTAACTCGCGGTACGAAATGTAATGATTAGAATTAGACATCAACAGGGTGTTATTGACTTCACCGTATTCATAAAATGAAAACAATTACCGTTGTTCGCTGGACGGTGGAGCCCGGCCTAGGCCGTCAGACCGGGGCCGTGGGGCATCCATCACGTTGACAACAGTCGAGTGCGGAAATTAAAAAAGCGGCCGGAGCTAAGCGCGCGGAAAAAGTCGTCGTCTGTCGGGTGAAGTTAGGCTCGCGGTGTGAATACGCAATAAGGCCGCCACCGAGGACATGGTGGGTCGGACAGTATGATCTAGGACACAGGCCGGTCTAGGACAGTATGATCTAGGACACATACCAGTCTAAGACACATGCTGGTCTAGGACACAGACCGGTCTAAGACAGGATGATCTACGACACAGGCCGGACTACGACACAGGCCGGACTAGGACAGAGGCTGGTCTAGGACATAGACCGTTCTAGGACAGGATGATATAGGACACAGGCCGGTCTAGGACAGGATGTTCTAGGACACAGGCCGGTCTAGGACACAGGCCGGTCTAGGACACATGCTGGTCTAGGAAACAAGTCGGTCTAGGACATATGCCAGTCCAGAACAGGTGGCCTAGGACACCGGCTAGTCTAGGACACATGCCGGTCTATGACATGATGGTCTAAGACACCCGCCGGTCTAGGACACAGGCCGATCTAGTACACAGTACCGAGGACGTAGAGGAGAGGACCTAAGCACCAAGCTGCCAGGACCGAGGACGTAGAGGAGAGGACCTATGTACCAAGCTGCCAGGACCGAGGACGTAGAGGAGAGGACATAAGCACCAAGCTGCCAGGATCGAGGACGCAGAGGAGAGGACCTAAGGACCAAGTTGCCGGGATCGAGGACGTAGAGGAGAGGACCTACGGACCAAGCTACCAGGACGTAGAGGAGAGGAACTAAGGACCAAGCTACCAGGACGTAGAGGAGAGTATCTAAGGACCAAGCTGCCAGGACGTAGAGGAGAGGACCTAAGGACCAAGCTGCCAGGACGCAGGGGACCTAAGACATAGAAGAGAGAACCAAGGAACTTGGACTTAAGAAAGAGGCATAAAATACAGGACCAATGACCGAGGGCCGAGGACTTAGAACCGACGACATAGACTGACAACCGCCGACAGATCTGACGGCTCTGGAGACACTGGAATGCTTCATCAACCTTCTCATGACGATATTATGTCTCGGAACTTGCCGTATACTGCAGAAAACCCGATACGTTAGATATCCCGAGACGCCAGAGATCCCGAGACATTAGGGATCCAAAGACGTCAGAGATCCCGTGACATCAGAGATCCCAGGACGCCAGATATCCCCGGGACATCAGATATCCAGAGACATCAGAGATCTCCGAGACATCAGAGATCCCGAGACGCCAGAGATCCCCTGGACATCAGAGATCCCGAGACATCAGAGATCCCCGGGACATCAGAGATCCCGAGAAGCAAGAGATCCCCGAGACATCAGAGATCCCGAGACATCAGAGATCCCCGGGACATCAGAGATCCTGAGAAGCCAGAGATCCCCGAGACATCAGAGATCCCGAGACGCTAGAGATTCCCGAGACATCATAGCTCCCGAGAAGACAGAGTTCCCCGAGACATCAGAGATCTCGAGACGCTAGAGATCCCCGAGACATCAGAGATCCCGAGACGTCAGACACTCGCCCTGTCTCAGCCTCGGTTAACCATCTGTTATCTCATATCTTATTAGTTCAGAAATGTCGTCCTTCTGTCTGATAACGTCCTTCGCATTTCTCTGACTATTCCTAGCGACGGAATGCTCGACGAATAACTCGTTGACATTTGACGTGACGATGGTTTCGTTGAAGGGAAACCCGCAGACAGACCCCCCGCACACCACCACCCCCCGCAGAGACTGTTGTGATGTGTTAACTCACGGGTTCTTCGAGGCTAGGCCGGAAGTCATCAGTGCGCAGGAATACCACCACCCGTCATAGCTCCAAGTACATCGCCTGGGTCGTCGTGCCGGAATCCCGCTGACCAATGCAGTAAACAACAACCATACGCATCACGTCAGGGGGAGGGGAGATGGACCAACGCGACGTGAACAACAAGAAATATAATTATGTTGAAGAAACGAAATAGTCCTGTATCCTTTGAGGTCGACCAAAGAGGGAGGGTCATACACCTCGCAACGACAGACATAAGGCCATCGACTGGACACAGAACACGTCACGAGTGGTCACTTTACCTTAGAGGTTTAGCTAACGTTGCACAGTTACAACATCGTGATGATTTCAACTAATGACTAAATCGGTTCAAGAAATAAAAAAACCTTTATTTTATCCAAAATAAATGTGGTGATATATCTGTTTTCAAGTCGTTGCCTTAAATAGCTAGTGGCACCAGACGACTGTCATCATCGGAGGAGGTGACACCATGACGATGATGACGATATAACGGTCAATGACGAGGACGATTATGACATGAATGACGCCAACGACAGTTATGGGAGCGATGCCGAACGTCGTCAGGCATTGCCGCGAGACATAACTCAATCTGAACCACGTGACGACAGCTTAACGGCCGGGCGGCACGCGAACACACTTCCGCCCGACGACATTCGATATGCATATGCGCGCGACGCCGGAAGTCGACGGCATTGAGATGGTCACGGATGACTGACGTCATCTATCGACCGAGCGACAACTGAATTAATGACCGCTCCCGTGGTCGGCCATTTCCGAAGAAACGCGACTCGAGGTTTGAGGCGCCTGTCGCAAGAAGCCACTGTGTCGCCTGGTCTCCGTAACGAGCCGACCTGGCATTAATGGCGTCATAAATACGTGGCGTGCGTCACGCTTCACTGACTCCGGCACTCGCTAATGGTCGGCGACCTTTCAACGTGAAACTCGTGATCAGCAGGGAGGGGAAAAAGTAAAGTTTTATTTAGATCTGCGCCTAACGCATTCGATGTGAATGTATGACGTGGTGCGGGACCACTGCTTATTAGCCGCAGTCATTCTACGACAACTCCACTTCGTTATTATCGCCACTGTGATTATGTCCATTCGTCTTTTATTCACTGTAGATTGGTACATCAGTAGAGATACGTCAGATGCAGTTTCATGTATTGACAAATAGAGTTAATTTGTCCACGTGGCACGGTGTTAGAGGGTCACGCACAAGAACTCGCTGCGTAGACACCTTTAAAGGGAACAAACATTGCAATAAATAAATATGATGTTCATAAATCATTAGTAAGTTGTTTGTGAACCAGTATGCCCAGTAGCACGATGTTCATGAACCAGTAGTAAGATGTTCATGAACCAGTAGTAAGATGTTTATGAACCAGTAGTAAGATGTTTAAACGTCAACTGAAGACATTTTTGTTAGTAAATAATATTAATGACTGATATAAATAGCATTGTTTGTTGCAATTTTAAATGAAGCATTCATGAAAGTAGTATTGCTGCGATTCATGTTGCTGTTTTCCTTATTTCTTCAGTCATACAAATTGTTATCTCCCACCATGAAATTTACCTATGTATCACATGTATTGTGAGGGCTAATCAGCCACTCGTGGCTTTATACCCTCATTACAGAAACCATGGCAACCTATGTATGTAATTGATTGGAAAGTATCATAGTTTCTGTAATAAACCATTATTATTAGTTATTATTATGAACCAGTAGTATGATGTTCACGAACCAGGAGTAAGATGTTCATGGACCAGTAGACAGGTGTCCAAGTCAATACAGGCGCCAATGAGCCAAGTGTAGCCCCGTGCAACCTTATTATTAGGGTCACCTTCCCAATCAGGCCAAGTTGTGATACAATAATATTCCCGAGTAAAAATAACAACAACAACAAATATGTTTTATTCACGATAAACCTGACGTCTTGCCTTCGTGCGAGTCGTCAGTTTAACACACACAACATAAACTTTTACGTAGTTGGTGTCCAGTTCTAGGGATTCCGCACTTTACACATAACTGTACAAGTGAAATTATACACGATTGAAAAACATAAATACGTAAAATAAGTATACTATTGTATAACAGCCCCCACGTGGATTCTACAGTACCACAACGTGATATAAACATAAATACGTAAAATAAGTATACTATTGTATAACAGCCTCTACGTGGATTCTACAGTACCACAACGTGATATAAACATAAATACGTAAAAGAAGTATAATATTGTATAACAGCCTCTACGTGGATTCTACAGTACCACAACGTGATATAAACATAAATACGTAAAATAAGTATACTATTGTATAACAGCCCCTACGTGGATTCTACAGTACCACAACGTGATATAAACATAAATACATAAAAGAAGTATAATATTGTATAACAGCCCCTACGTGGATTCTACAGTACCACAACGTGATATAAATATAAATACATAAAATAAGTATAATATTGTATAACAGCCCCTACGTGGATTCTACAGTACCACAACGTGATATAAACATAAATACGTAAAATAAGTATACTATTGTATAACAGCCTCTACGTGGATTCTACAGTACCACAACGTGATATAAACATAAATACGTAAAATAAATATACTATTGTATAACAGCCTCTACGTGGATTCTACAGTACCACAACGTGATATAAACATAAATACGTAAAATAAGTATACTATTGTATAACAGCCTCTACGTGGATTCTACAGTACCACAACGTGATATAAACATAAATACGTAAAATAAGTATACTATTGTATAACAGCCTCTACGTGGATTCTACAGTACCACAACGTGATATAAACATAAATACGTAAAATAAGTATACTATTGTATAACAGCCTCTACGTGGATTCTACAGTACCACAACGTGATATAAACATAAATACGTAAAATAAGTATACTATTGTATAACAGCCTCTACGTGGATTCTACAGTACCACAACGTGATATAAACATAAATACGTAAAATAAGTATACTATTGTATAACAGCCTCTACGTGGATTCTACAGAACCACAACGTGATATAAACGTTATCTCTTGGCATCTCATACGTCGATTCTCTTTTACCGTCCTTCACGGCAGTCACTTAGATAGGTCGTGTGCCGTAGATAACATACACAGACGTGCACATGCAAAGACGTGCACACTCACATGACATGTGCGTGCGAACAGCGACAACGGATGTGCGGCCGTGCTCTTGCACAAACGCACGCTTGAGCCGACGTTCGGCGAAATAAGCGAGAAGATATTTGAATGAAAATGACAGGGTATTTGTTATTGCTGGCGTATGATTTATGTGTTGATCGGTGGGAGAGAGCGCGCGCTTACACGAATCACGGCCACTGAATGGGGCGACTTGACGCAGTCGTTTCAACGACTTGTTCATTTGATTAATTGAAATTACTAATACTGCCGCAGGCGCCTGGTTAATTCATCATATTAGCGGACGAACAACTGAAATAGGTAGTGTGTGTGTGTGTGTGTGTGTGTGTGTGTGTGTGTGTGTGTGTGTGTGTGTGTGTGTGTGTGTGTGTGTGTGCGTATGCGTGTGTGTGTGTGCGTGCGCGTGCGTACGTGCGTGTATGTGTGTGACTAGTGACTATGTATGTGTGTTCGTGTGTGTGTGTTTGTGTGTGTGTATGTATTTGTGTGTGTGTATGTGCGTGTGTGTCCGTGCGTACGTGCGTGAAACGAAACAAATCCTGCTCTTCGTGTGTGGAAGTACCTCACTGGAGTTTACCGGAACATGAGGCGCACGCACGCATGCGCACGCACGCATGCACACGCACGTACGTATACATGCACGCACGCAGCACACACGCACATACGCCTCCCACACATAAACACATCATTATACACACATTTACGTACGAACAAATACAAACTCAACTATTATCACGTCAATAGGTTACTTTTGGCATTCTCCCCATTAATTCTGAGCCTCGGAGATTGTCATCTATCCGCCCCTTAGACCGCGGTAACTCGACACCCCCCCGCCAGGTGTAGCCACCCTTTGTGTCGCCGTCATGCCGCCGAGACACCCGCCAATTATATGTCACCGGGTCATATCGAACTCACTGGGTCATATCGAACTCACTGAAGCATGACGAGTTGTCACGGTCGGTGTGTGACGAGTCACCGACCCTTGCGAGAGAGCGTTCTTGTGAAACAGTTTTTACTGACGAGTATCCACAACACGTGCTGTACTTACTATATTATATAGAGTATTTGCTGACGAGTATCCACAACACGTGCTGTACTTACTGTATTATATAGAGTATTTGCTGACGAGTATCCACAACACGTGCTGTACTTACTATATTATATAGAGTATTTGCTGACGAGTATCCACATAACTTACTCTACATACCATAGTGTCTAGAATATTCACTGAACAGTATCCACCTAATTTACTCTACTTATTATAGTATATATAATATTTACTGAGGAGTATCCACACAACTTACTAGGCTTACTATTATCTAGAGTATTTGCTGACGTACTCTACTTATTATAGTATGAAGAGTATTAATTGTGCTGACGAGTACATATACGACTTACTCTATTTACTAGCATCTAGGGTATAGTAATTGTCGTAATCCTGTTCAACAATACAGCGAACAGTAAGAAACAAAAATGTAGACCAGAGTGATCGAACAATTAGGACACATCGTATTTGGCTGCTAACGTCTCCGTCGACTGCGCTGTCCACTATATCGACGTGGACGACTGAGTCTGAGCCTATGTACATTACTGTGTCAAACTGACGAATTAAAATGGAATTCTAATACAAATATTTCCGAATGCGTGAGACCAATTGATTTAAATTTTCGCTGTCGCCTTGCGACTAGTCACGTAACGCGTACCACTGGTTTCTTGCTCTTAGTGTAGCAACAAACAATCGTCAATTACATTGCAATGTATTACATTACAATGTATTACATTACAATGCGTGTCATTACAAAATGTTACATTGCAATGTATTACTTTACAATTTATTTCACTACAATATATTACATTACAATGTATGCCATTATAATGTATTATATTACAATGTATTACATTACAATGCATTACATTCAATGCATTACGTTTCAATGCATAACATTTCAATGCATTACGTTACAATGCATTACATTACGTGGGAAACTCGTAGAATGCACTTCACCCTGGAAACAAACACGGCCTCGGCCGATAGGTGACAGGTGTAGTTTGTTACAGGTGATACTGGCTGAACACGTGACCATCACTGTAGCAGTATCACGACTTGACGTGATGACGTCACTTACATTTCCCGAATAAAACTACGCATGCATAGTGGAGTTAGCGGAAGTGACATCTACGCTAGACTGCTGCGGTGGATGTTGACAGAACTGTGTCACTGTGATATGACGTCATTATTCGGAAACGGAATAAAAAAGAAATGAGAATAATATATCCATATTGAGCTTAACACTCAATGCTAGAGGTCGCTAGAGGTTACCTTAGTTGCAGACACCCTCTCCGTGTTACATCATGGCTGTGGTAATATGGTGCGGAAAGGAAACATTCTTACCTTATCTTCAGAAATAGTTCCGCCCCGCCTGTACCCGACTACTCTATTAATCCAATTGGACAATAATCCTGCAACAAAAACGTTTTCGGTCACACGCTTCTGACATACACCAGTATTCTGACATACACCAGTATTCTGACATACACCAGCATTTTGACATACACCATTTTAAACTGATCTTACGCTGGTGTGATTTTACAGCCAAACAAGACTTAGAATATAAGGATAACTCTGAATAATCAAAAATTAACGCTACATTCTATACGGCCCCTACATTTCTGTAAACGGATTCCCACGCTGCGATTTAAAATATTACATAGCGGTAACTGGACTGCGACAGAGGGTAATATATTTAACCACAATTGATGTTACTTTGTTGCTGACATGGTCTCCGAGCCAGGCGCACGGACAACAAACGAAGTTATGGTTGCACCTGATAGGAACACGTGACGTAGAAAGTCAACGATATTTCGACAAAGATTATGTATATAATTTTAATCGTTGATATTCTGGAGTCTTAGAAGGACATTCTCCATGACGTTGAGTGCAATGCAGACGTACTATTATAATCCGGCCTTGTCAGATCTCCCGTGAAGCAATTCTAACTGAACAATTCGCCAGGCTCAAAAATGAACTAAGACTAGAAATAGGGTCCGTTGTTTCGAGTTTCCAAATCACAGACGACCGACGAAGCTAACAAAAAACAATAATTACTCTAATTTCCGAAATAACGATTTCAGACTGCCGCGCGAGAGAGAATAAGTCACGTGATACCGACGGCGCGTGACGTCGACCGAGTCACGTGACCGACCCGCCGGCGGCGAGGCAGTCACGTGAGACAACGGCGATTATCGCGGCGAAATCAGACCCGGTAATTGCATAGCTAGCGGGTAGATGGTAGGGCGATAATGGGGGTGCGAGTCGGGCCTCGCGGCATCAAGGGTATCGACGGCAGACACGCCGGCCGGTAGTGGGCGAGTGACGGGCGGCTCGACACGCTCCGTGAGGCGGCGTGTGATTGTCGCGAGTCGACGCAACTACAGCGGCGACGGACCTGGGTTAGTTCTACTTCTCGTATATTTCCTGGTCGCAACGGAAATATCACTTTATTCATATAAGGATATACAATGCCGATCAGCTACTTCTTAAACAACCCACTACCCGAACTAAACTCGGCGAACAAGCATTCTCTTGTGCAGCTCCAAGAGCATGGAATCAATTACCACTCACAGTGCACCAATGCACTAGTGTCAATCAGTTAAAAATGGCACTGAAGACGCATCTTTTCACAAATTATTTAAACCTTCGATGATCGATGATCACAATTATTTATACCTTTATTTTAATTAATTTAGTATTATAATTAATATATTTTATTGTTTTAATGGTTTGCATAATTGTGTTTATTTATATATTTTAAGACAGTATAGTGGGTTTTACTTAGTAGTAATGATTACATAGTATTTTTAAACTATATATCGTATGCTGTTATTTATTTAATTATTTGCATTAACCATTGTGAAGCGCCCCAGAACAATTATTTGGATGGGGCGCTATATAAGAAATAAATGATGATTATTATTATTATTACAATAAACTGTAGCAATAACGACCTAAATACCTGCATTAAGTACGTTGAATGACTATGCATGGTGATATACAGTATCAGGCTAGAGTAAATAATAAACAAAGGTCAAAGTAAAATAGTTATGATGAGCACATTTACGTAAAAGAACATTTTATTGATTAGGGAAATTTAGTTTGGTGATTAGTAACAAGTTTGAGGTGATTCAATTTTCATTAGTCTCGGATCAAACCACTGTGGGTCATCTTAATTGTTCTTTAGATCTGTACATTCTGTTTCTTTATCTGTAGCCTCGATTTCCTCTTTTACGTGGCGACACCCTTTGTCGTCACTAAAGGCGTGACGAATACGTCTGGTTAGTGTGAATGAAGGAAGTCAATCAAATTAATTATCAGCTCAGTCAAAGAAATAACAACACTTCATAAAGAAAGTCCAGGAAAGGTTCGGCTATGATTCAGTATCAGTACATATGCATACACACGCGCACGCACGCACGCACAGACACACACGCACAGACACACGCACACGCACACACACACACACACACACACACACACACACACACACACACACACACACACACACACACACACACACACACACACACACACACACACACACACACACACACACACACACACACACACACACACACACACACACACACACACACACACACACACACACACACACACACACACAGACGCACGCGCACACACGGACGCGCACGCACGCATGCGTGCATGTACGCAAGCTTCCGTAATGACGGATACTAGATTTCAGTCAACGACGAAATACAACAAAGTAGCGCGTGAGGGCAGTGCAGACTGACGTCATGGAACTGATGTTGTCGTAACGCCGCGTCAGAACACCAACTTATGAGGCGAATAATAAACGAACGATCGTGTAACAGTATACACTGTTCAACGGAATCTTTTTTTACGGGGATTGCAGGTTTTAAGGCTAAAAAATGAAACAAAATTGTTCTACTGAATTCTGCCCGGATCTTATCGAGCGGCTGACAGTAATCAGAAGCGATAGAGCCGGAGACACGCTATCTCGATCAGATGAACTATATCTATGACATGGCAAGCGTCCTTTCCCTTTGAGGTCTATCAGCTGAAGGAGACGCCGGCGAGTGACTGTGATAGCAACAACTACGACCACTTCGTGCCGGGGCGCGGTCGACTGGCAGTAGTGGTGTCAAGACAAAAGACTGGTGAAACCAGCGAGTTATATATAAACGGCAGACAACATTGTGACAAGTTATGTTATCTAGGAATGTGCGATTACTATCACCGTCTTGCTCTTTATTCGTAGTTATATATAAACCGGCTTCCAGCGAATATAAGAAGCCACTCATTAGATGAGACATCGAATGTCAACATTAGAAAACTACGTGTTTTGTGTGGATGTGCGTATGTGTATTTGTATGTGCGTGTGTGTATTTGTGTGTCCGTGTGTGTATTTGTGTGTCCGTGTGTGTATCTGTGTGTCCGTGTGTGTATTTGTGTGTCCGTGTTTGTATTTATGTGTGTGTGTGTGCGGAAACGTTTTCCACCTAGACGGCTTGTCTACGAGGCGCGAAACATTTCAGGGATTCAACTACGGATCCCATTAACAAAGAAAGGAAAGGATTATTTCCGACATTTCCCTTGACCCGCGTATAATGGGTTTTACCGGCCAGATGATTCGTACGGAATGTTCGACTGACGTAAATTGGATGTAAATCGATTAATCATGTTTATACTGCCAGCCATCTTTGCTAGTCCAAGTTGGCGAAAAACGTCGTCCGTAATATGGCCACGTGATAACAAAGGCAACGTGTGACGGCCAGTTGATGTATCCGTAAAGTGAACTATTGCCAAACAACAAGGTCCGCCAACTGAACTGTTGCCTAACAACAAGGACCGCCAAGTGAACTGTTGCCTAACAACAAGGTCCGCCAACTGAACCGTTGCCTAACAACAAGGACCGCCAACTGAACCGTTGCCTAACAACAAGGTCCGCCAACTGAACTGTTGCCTAACAACAAGGTCCGCCAACTGAACTGTTGCCTAACAACAAGGTCCGCCAACTGAACTGTTGCCTAACAACAAGGTCCGCCAACTGAACCGTTGCCTAACAACAAGGACCGCCAACTGAACCGTTGCCTAACAACAAGGTCCGCCAACTGAACTGTTGCCTAACAACAAGGTTCGCCAACTGAACTGTTGCCTAACAACAAGGTCCGCCAACTGAACTGTTGCCTAACAACAAGGACCGCCAAGTGAACTATTGCCTAACAACAAGGTCCGCCAACTGAACCGTTGCCTAACAACAAGGTCCGCCAAGTGAACTGTTGCCTAACAACAAGGTCCGCCAAGTGAACTGTTGCCTAACAACAAGGACCGCCAAGTGAACTGTTTCCTAACAACAAGGTCCGCCAAGTGAACTGTTGCCTAACAACAAAGACCGCCAAGTGAACTGTTGCCTAACAACAAGGTCCGCCAAGTGAACTGTTGCCTAACAACAAAGACCGCCAAGTGAACTGTTGCCTAACAACAAAGACCGCCAAGTGAACTGTTTCCTAACAACAAGGTCCGCCAAGTGAACTGTTGCCTCACAACAAGGACCGCCAAGTGAACTGTTGCCTAACAACAAGGACCGCCAAGTGAACTGTTACCTAACAACAAGGACCGCCAAGTGAACTGTTGCCTAACAACAAGGACCGCCAAGTGAACTATTGCCTAACAACAATGTTCGCCAAGTGAACTGTTGCCTCACAACAAGGACCACAACATTTCCAAAACGTCTGACGTAATTGTAAACATGAATTTAAAAAACATGTGTTGTTGACATCATCTCCCCCATTGTTTATGTTACAACTAAACGTAGGACAACGTTGTTTAAGCGAGAAAAGACGGATGTTGTCTTTCACCACACCCCCGTCGAACACCGCCTCCGAGGGCAAGGAGAAGTCGTCGCCCCATAGCGAACTTTATCGACGGGACCGTGTTTTACGTCACTCGCTAGGGGCGCTGTATCGGTAGCTGACATCACCGGAGGGACTGGGTAAAGAGCGGCTATGATCGGCCGCCGACGGCCGAGACGGCTGAGGGTGCGTGAAGGCGGCTGGATGACGCGACTGTATCACGCCGGCAACAATTCGATTATGTAGATTCCGTTCGTTCATTTGTGTTAATCGCGACACTGCCGGTAGCCGGCCGCGCGGCCAATGGGAGCGGCCCGCGCTGAGTGCTGCCTTGTCGCAAGGATCTCGTCACGCAAACCCGCCTTCCGCCAAACACGGCAGTCGAGACACAGTCTGGCGAGGACTGGCCGACCGGTGGAGGTAGAGAGGGAGGGACAGAGCGAGTGAGGGAGGGAGGGAGGGAGGGAGGGAGGGAGGGAGGGAGGGAGGGAGGGAGGGAGGGAGGGAGGAGGGAGGTAGGGATGGAGGGAGGGAGGGAGGACGGGAGGGAGGGAGGGAGGGAGGGGGAGGGAGGGAGGGAGGGAGGGAGGGAGGGAGGGAGGGAGGGAGGGACGGACGGACGGACGGACGCGGGACGGACGGACGGACGGACGGACGGACGGACGGACGGTCGGACGGACGGACGGACGGACGGAGAGAGGGAGGGGGCAGAGGGAGGGAGGTAGGGACGGATGGAAAGAGAGAGGCAGGGAGGGAGAGAGGCAGGGAGGGAGAGTGGCAGGGAGAGAGGGAGGGAGAGAGGGAGGGAGGGAGGGCGAGAAGGACGGAGAGAAGGAGAGGGCAGAGGGAGGGAGGGACGGAAGGAGGGACGGGGAGATATCGAAGGAGGGAGAGAGGTAGAGAGGGAGGGATGGAGGGAGGGAGGGAGGGAGAGAGAGAGAGAGAGAGAGAGAGAGAGAGAGAGAGAGAGAGAGAGTGAGTGAGTGAGTGAGTGAGGGAAGGAGGGAGGGAGGGAGGGAGATAGAGAGAGCATAGGATGGATAGATGGGGGATGGAGAGAAACAGGGTGGGGGAGGGAGAGAGAGAGAGAGAGAGAGAGAGAGAAAGAGAGAGAGAGGAGAGAGAGAGAGAGAGAGAGAGAGATGAGAGAGAGAGAGAGAGAGAGAGAGAGAGAGAGAGA
>CAXEFP010001059.1:5000-18638 GCA_963995525.1 Escarpia spicata
CAATCACCACCACCACCGCCACCACCATCTCCTTTACCACAAGCAGCACCAACGCCAACACAAACACCACCACCACCACCACCACCACCACTACAACCACCAACAGCGCCACCAACACTACCGCCACCACCACCACCACCACCTCCTCCTCCACCATCACCACTACCTCCACCACCACCTGCAACTCCATCATCACCACCACCACCACTACCATCACCAACATCTTCACCATCACCTTCAACATCATTACCACCACCACCCCCACCACCACCAAAAAAATAACCACCACCAGCGCCACCATCAACACCACCTCTACGATCATCATCACCACCATCATCACCACCACCACTACCAACACCGCCACCAACACCACCATCTCCAGTACCATAAGCAGCACCAACGCCAACACAAATACCACCACCACCAACACCACCACCAACACCACCATAACCACCACCACCACCACCAACACCACCAACACCACCAACACCACCAACACCACCAACACCACCAACACCACCAACACCACCAACACCACCAACACCACCAACACCACCAACACCACCAACACCACTCCCACCTCCACCACCATCAACATCATCACCACCACTCCCACCTCCACCACCACCACCATCATCACCACCACCAACATAACCACAACCACCACCACCACCATCAACAACACTAACACCACCACCATCACCACCAACACCAACAACAATAACAACAACAAATAAACAACAACAACATTTTTACACAGATTTTGGGCTGCGACTTTCATTTGTAACGATTGCAGCGATCCGAAGGCTCGCGTGACGGACTGCGCGACAAATGACCTACGCCACCTGGCGATTAACTGGGTACTTCAGTTGCTCTCGCTGGTCGAGGACGAACTATATTTTGCCGGGCAGCAGTTCATCAATATCGCAAATGCTATTTCATCAGGAAAGAAGACTCCAAGAAAGACAGACAAACAGACAGACAGACAGACAGACAGACAAAAGGATATACGGACGGACGGACGGAGAGACGGCAAGAGAGACAGACGGATATACAGAGACAAACGGGCGGACAGACGGACGGACAGACGGACATACAGACATACGGATAGATTAATTGACGGATAGATGAATTGACGGATAGATGAATTGACGGATAGACGAACCGGCAGACGGACGGACAGACTGACAGACGGACTGACGGACTGACGGACTGACGGACAGACGGACGGACAGACGGATGGACGCACGCACGCACACTCGTACTCACGCACGCACGGGTGTGGATTTACACATTACTGTTCACCCGCCCGCCCGCCCGCCCGCCCGCCCGCCCGCCCGCCCGCCCGTCTACCTGTATGTCTGGTTATCTGGCGTTGCGAGTTGTATGTCAACCAGTATGAAACAAACAATAGAAGACAACATAAATATACGTGTTGTCTGGCAGTAAAAATGCGACAACTAATCATCGCTAACCACAACAAGGCAACTGCTCTACATCTTTGTTATCGAGCCATTTATATAGAGTGTAATCTAGTAGTTCACTCAACTGTAGAAATATGTACCTGAATATAGACAGTGGTTGCATAAGACCTAAGCTTCACGCATGGATTGCTGCATGGCTGAAGTCGCGTTGTTTTTAATAACTCATAGTTGTTAAATATAACGTGGCCGTTATATGATATGTTGTTCTGCATATAAAATAACAATGATATTCGGGGAATTTATTCAAATTAATTAACTAGCAGTAAGTTTATAAATTTGAGAAAAGTGAAGTCATTTAAAATACCTGATGTTAATATAGTTTGTGCTAAATGACTTGATTCTACGATGACAATTAGTCATCTGATTTACCTTTTTAGGTTGACTCTACGAACGAAACGATCTGACTTTGTACTTTTGAGTTTCGTGGACTTATGTGGCGACCTGTGCTTTATCGACATGACTATTTTGTGTAACGATAATGTCGAACAAAATGTGCAATGGTAAGTAACGATAAACAACGGACAAGTGAGAAACAAGAAACGACGCGGAACTATAAAAGTATACATATTTAGACTTACGAAACAGGTGCATATATACAGGTAATGTGTTATGCTTATATATAGTATACAAAGACAGTAAAATCAACACCAACGAAACCACTCAAAAACAAGTAATATATAAGCTGAAATTATCAAAAAAACACATTCACCGGGCAATAGACAGGTTTGCGTGAATATAGAACTGCCCGAGACTAGTCTTATATAACGAACCATCCTTTGCATTCAGACAGCGTCTGCTATTACATGGTTGTAACGATGTTATTTCGCCCAGCGAAATTAGGGTGGACAAGTCGCGTGAGTGACACGCACCAATCAAAGTCGTGCGCTTTGCGTTGCGATACAAACACCGCGGGGCCGCTATTATGAAAGGTGATAAGGTGTCGTTCCGAGACGCGTAGATGGAAAAAAGCGTGCACCGATAAGGCGCAAAGGGGGTCCGCGTCGCCGTATCTTCGGGGCGATCTTGCGCGGCTCCGTTCCGTTACGGTAATGACAGCGTCGGGCCCTTTGATGTGGCGCACGGCATCGCGGAGTCATTGTTCAAGCTCAGGACCCCCTTTCTCCGGCTTTGTACACTTATGTTTTTTCGCCAATGCAAATTAATAAGCATCGTCGCGGTGGGAGATCTGAGACGGAAATACCATCATTGAAAAATCAATTAGGGCTTATTTTGAGAAATGGTCATGTCACATTCGGATCATATCAACGTAATTGACGGGTGGTCGGCAGAATCGTATCTGATCGGTGGGGTTACCGCCGACCGAGGCAAGGCGAGCGATTGTCGGCAAGCATAAGCCTCGTATGTCGTCTGTCGTCAGTCAGCATGTTGCACGCCTTCTTCCACCCCCACCAATATTATCGCTACCCCGTCTGGTCATTGTTCTGCTAGTTACTACACGTCAGCAACTACAGGCTGCAGAACCGCAGTGTTGAGAATTTTTGTTATACCATATCATTATGGGTTTTACCATTGGCAGTAGACCTTACCACGAACTTATTTTATAGTTTTTGTTTACAGTTTACATATTACAAATAACGCAGGAAATAATTTCATCGATTTATGTAGGGTATATGAGCAATTTAATTATCACCAATTACTATATATATCTATATATATATATATATATATATATATATATATATATATATATATAACATTTGAATTTGCCACACGTAATTTATCTACAAAGTTCGTCCCTGTATGTTGACTAACGTTATTGTGCATTAATAGTAGAAATTTTGATAAAGCACGAAGATGTTTCCTATAATATGTTTACTGTGACTATTTCGTCATATATGGCATGCATGTATGCAAATTACATGTTGAACGGTCGATATATATTAATATTTATTTATATTTATGCAATAAGAATGATGATATATTTAATTAAAGAACATTGCTCAACCGCCACTTGTAGGTTTAGGCAGAACACGATGCTGTCATACCATAAATTATAACACTAAATATAATGGTAATGTTTCATATTGTGTTAACTGTCGTTCGTTAACTGCAAGAAAAAAGTTAGAGTACACCCAAACACTATTTCTGATGCAGGAGCCATGCATGTACGGGCGTGGTGACTCGCTGCGCCATATATATATTTTCTGTGTCAAAAAACACACCCACACGCAGTGTGTGCGTTTTTTAAACTCTCCTCGTGTGCGTTTTAACAGGTTTAATATGTGTTGAAGACAGCTTGAAATTATCTGTTTATGTAAAATTAGAGCCCATTTGTGGTGGTGATTCTGCCAATAACAAACAGTAAATATAGTGTTGACACATTGACTGTGGGCGTATTGAATTTTCGGTTGGCTGTTTGAAACTATCAAAAAAACCAGGAACGAGTTTATTTCTGACAGTTTTAATATAACCGTTTCCCTGGGATAACGAAATCACGACCCCGGATATGGCAAGTGGAAACGACTACCCACTTTCGAGTTATTGCCGCCCCCGACTGATGGCTTGTAACGCTTGTGTCGGTATGTCAGAGGAACTGTGTACAGGATAGATCTTTCCTTCCTCAAAATTGTCGAATTCCAACACAAAACGGTGCAAATCGGCAAATTATGGCGCCGGAAACGCAGCGCGGAATGGGCGACTGCAGACCGGTCAGATACATCGGGCGGCTGCGAGGTGTCTGCTACTTCCGAGGAGCGTGTGCCTAGGCACACATCTCCGCGTCACTTCCGGGAAGTGCGACGTCCTTGCCGGCCTAATTCCCACACTCGCCGCTGTACGTCGAACGATCGCAGCTTTTGGCCCATTTCCGATTGTCGTGAATATTCGACTTGCGCGGAACAACACATGTTGAACACGTGAACGGAAAGAGACGATGTTGGACTCTCGCGGAGAAGGACGTACGTCGTACACGTGCACGTCTTTTCTGACGTTTGTAGCAATTACGTCGAGAAATACATTCGGAAGAGGCTCTGTGTCTGAACCGATGCATCCGAGCGATATGCACAAAGTCAAATAAATAAGAAAATAATAACTGTACAGCAATGAAACCAGAACTAAAACTTTCGGATAAATGTTACCAACATTTATTTTTGATGGGGAGATAAGGCAAAAGAGGCGCTACATAACAAGCTATTCGATCTAGCTAGCCAGGTGGAGATCCGATCACATATCCACGCACGCACGTACGCACGCACGCACGCAAACACACACACACACACGCGCGCACACATCAACACATATAGAGACATGCGCACGTACACGCTTACACGGGATAAAATAATGTGTGACAGTTTGGTCATATTTTGCCGAACACTTGGGAGTCATACCAAGATAAAAATAAAAATGCATACAATTTCCTTAAATTAGTGTACTAGTTTTTTTCACGACTGGTCTTTGTCATCATATCATTTACACTTGAAATGGCCATATTATATGGCGCCCAAAACACAATGGATCTTTTCTTTATGGGCAATGGATCCTGTACTGTCAATGACACTTAGTCCCAACCGACTACCCGTTACAGCTGCTATCAGGATGTAGCATAGTACGTGCCGAACACCAATAATATCGGCAAAAATCGGTTTCTTCTTAAAATCACTGGAACATATTTGATATAATTCGACTGTTAGTATTTATTTGTTTTATATAGAAGCATAACTCGAATAACTTGAACATGTGACTAAACAATGTCCCTTCCCCTATTGCTGGAAGCCAGTATTTAGATAAATTAGTAAAATGATCTACGTTGATATGTTGTGTAACACTTGTCTAAAACGTCAATTCGGCCTGTCCGAAATTATGTTTTCTTGCACTAGACAAATATACTCACCGTCGTTTGGAAAGCAACACAAATTGGATTTCATCGCCAGTACGCTCTACAAAGCCGTCGCTATTTGTACGGACTAACGCAATGACACCATTGCGTATCGATTACGTTTCCGGTTCCCGTTTCGGCTACCCTTTAACACAGCATAGACACTCGCGCTTTGCCCCTAAACACCAAGCGTTGACAGATCGGGACGAGATGTGCGTCTAAATTACCAAAAGTGTTGCGTTTAGGTGGGAGCGCTTGTCTCACAGGCGCCGACGTCGATAATTTATAACTACTCCGTCGATTAACGCGGTGTAATAATGTCCAGTGGCGAGTCACAGTCGAATAGCGTCAGGCGACTGAGTTGTTTACTACGATAACTATTAGGTTACTAGTAGCTACTGGAAATATAATCCACCAAATGGCCAGGTCTTTTTTTTTAATATGTTACTGATTACCTGCGTATAAATAGCCATGCTCGAGACCTCGATGACGACATCGACGATATTTCTGTAGCAATGTAGATATATAAATGATTGTTGCAAACGCCAATGAGCTGGATTAAAAGTGTTCACGTTTACTAACCAAGCAGTGCGTTGGATTTGTTTGGATTCATTCTCATAAGCCAGGGATGGTAGTTGACTACAGTATCTACGGCAGTTATGCCAAGCCATGTACGCGGGATCAGATGTACTTCGTCCGACTAGTTGTTCTCGTTCTGTGGTTCCAGAAACAATGTCAAGTTCAAAAGCAATTCCCTGAAATACATGTCATTACGTGTACGACCAGCGGCGAGGTAGAAAGTCGTATAGATAATTATACGTATTGTTTTGTCTTGTCAAGTCGAAATTCCAGGGAATATTTGTACTGGTGTCGTCAACACGTCCAGAGCTCGCGTGTGTGCTTTAAGTTGGTATGGGTCAAATGTACAATGAGACAAATAAAAATATGATTCTGAATAAGTTGGTCCGACTGAACCAACATCATATATATATATATATATATATATATATATATTATTGTTTTGGGGTATAAACAGCAGAATCCTGTCCGACGAAATTTTCTGGGGGAAAACCACGAAACCTGATGATTTGGGAATTTGTTCTGCAACTCGGCGCCAGGATGTTGACTAATACAGACAATTTCCATAAAATTCCTGCACGATTTCACCCACGGCGGGACGCCGTGACACTATCGGTTCTTGAAAGTGTCGCCACTGTGCAAAGTAAATAGTCGTTTGACCTTGGACACAATCAAAACACGATCAACAACGAACGACAGTCGAGAGCGCGATCGTCACATCTTCATTACATGAGCGTGATTCACGCGTGGCCGAGTCTACAGCGACTCGCTTTCAGTCGTGCGTGACGTTTCGGCGTTTCACCAGTTTGATCTTTACACCACATTGAATTAAACTGTAATTCCGCCCACGACATAACATACGTCTGGCGCCAGATACACCGTTCTTGTCGTCTGCTCTGCTGTTTGCCCAGAGTCGCGTTACCTCGCGCCTTGGACTAGCGCAAACAACGCCCGGAAAAGACAAGTTTTAAATGTAATTATCACATTTCACTTACTTAAATCTGTACGTAGTTTGATATTAAAGGGTCGTTTTCACATAGCGCGATACCCAATCCTTAGGATTTCTCAAAGCGTCATACGGTGTTCTTCTTTTGTTACTTTTAAAATAAATTTGCTTATTTATATGCAACATCAATTTTCGTTATTAATAATATTTGTCATCATCATTACAGCAACACCGCTGTCATCGTTGTCTTCTTTGCCATCACCACCAAACACATCATCGTGAACACAATCTCCAAATCGACTGTCAGTATGAATCGTCATAACTGTCGCTATTGTTGTGATATTCTCATAAAGATCATACATATAAAATAGCAAAACAATAATGTATCACCATTATCCTCATATCTTATTATAATTATCATATAATTATGATTTTGCATCGTTAACATTGTCGTTATGATTTTACTCATATTAGTTATCGTATGCGTTATTATATACCTCTCGCTGGAATAACAACCCGTTTAATATATTATATGCATTCACGCAGTATCGATGTCGTAATATATTTGATACACGCGAATAATCAAGCATTGGGCTCTACTAGTCACTTGGTAGATGCGCTGAACAAGATCATTGTTAGCTAATGCATGGGGGAAAAGCATCACGCATTTAAATTTGGCAAGATAACATTCGTTAGATACACTGAATAAAGTAAAATTCGGCAGATGTACTGAAGTAATTGAACAAAACAAGATTTGGTGATGCAATGAACAGTTCAACATTAGGCAGATGCCCTGAACAAATCAACAATATAGGTAGATACACCAAACAAGACAACGTTAGAGATATGCACCGAATAAGACAACATTATACAGATGCACTAAACAATACAACATTATGTAGCTGCAATGAACATGACAACATTAGGCAGTTGCACTGAACAAGACAACATTAGGCAAATGCACTGAACAAGACAGCATTAGGCATGGAAGAAGATAACATTAGACAGAGGCACTGAACAAGATACCTTTAGATAGATGCATTGAACAAGACAACATTAGGCAGATGCCCTGAACAAATCAACAATATAGGTAGATACACCAAACAAGACAACGTTAGAGATATGCACCGAATAAGACAACATTATACAGATGCACTAAACAATACAACATTATGTAGCTGCAATGAACATGACAACATTAGGCAGTTGCACTGAACAAGACAACATTAGGCAAATGCACTGAACAAGACAGCATTAGGCATGGAAGAAGATAACATTAGACAGAGGCACTGAACAAGATACCTTTAGATAGATGCATTGAACAAGACAACATTAGGCAGATGCACAAAACAAGATAATTTTAGGCAGATGCACTGAACAAGACAACATTAGTCAGATGCATTGAACAATACACCACTATAGTGTAGACTCTATACAGATGCAGTAACAAATACAACATTTGTCAGATACTCTGATCAAGACACCTTTATACATATGCACTGAACTAAACAATTGTGAGCAGATGCAAACAGCGACTGTTCCTTAACAGAAGATAGTGTAATGAAGCGATCACTGTAATTGCTGCCACACCCACATATCTGAAAACTCATTCACATTCCAAGCCTACGAAACATTCCTCCAATTACCATCTCAAACACCTTCATCAAAGCGTGTCGTCTAATTAGCCACACATTAGGTGATTAGCCGATACGGGTCGTTGAGTCGGCGGTTACGACACAATTACGGTAATTAATCCTAGTGACACGGATCGTTGGATCTGTGGTTACGGTAGAATTACGATAATTAATCTAAGCGCAGAAGCAAATAATAGTGTTAAGTAAAATTCTCTTACATTCACCAAACACTTTGTAAACTTTTTTGCGATTAGATGATTTCGTTTCCGGCTAAGGATGGCGTTTGGGTAAATATACATGAGACCAGTTTCCGGTGCACATCAATCCGCCCCTTCAATTAGACCAAAGATAAATATGTGCATTATTCCTGTACGCGTTGTTGAATAAAAAATATGGGTTCCTACTTGGTATGTCGCAGTTAACAGCAACATATTATGTTAATTTAGTATAACTAATATTAGTTTATAAAATGGCTCCTCGGCAGCAACTATAAAACGTTTTATATGTATGTCCTCTCCCTGTTTGTTTTTATATATTCACATCATTATAGATCGTGATTAACATCAGCTTATATACTTGTACTATTAACATTATAGTTTGACATGAAAGTATTGTAAGTATAATTTGAAATGTTTTATGGAACTAATAAAAGTTCATATTTTTTCTTAAATTATGTAAGCACAGGCAGAAGGCGGGGAAAGGTGAGATAGAATACAGACCAGTATCTATTATAGATTATATTGATGCTCCAAATCACGTCGTATAGAGTGCGTGTATCAGCTCTAGGTGTTGGATTGTAGAGAAGTAATTTGCAAGGAAAGCAACTTTAGCACATTGGTTAGCTCAAACATCAATCAATTACTAGTATAATAAATTACACAAAAACATATTTAAGGAATGTCATGTTAGGGAATATGTCCTAAAAGTGTACAGTTGAGGCAGTTGATTAAATGTTGTATTTTGTATATCAAAACGTGAATTAAAAAAATCGTAGTCAGTCCAAAAGTTGTTCTTGAATTTTTTACTTTGGGTGATCTGACTTGATCCAGATTGCTAAACAAATATTCATATGGAAACACCACATGTGTTTTTCTAATATTAAATGCGAGCATTGTACTTGTTATATACTTACAACTGGTTGTTTATTATGTTTGTTTTGTATACTTAATTGAATATTGTTAATGTATGTATACATAATCCAATTATTAAGTAACAATTCTCTGTAAAATTATTAACTTCCATTCTACATCACAATATAACATTTACTGGAAGTATTAAGCCATTAACAATAGCATAGCTATAAGTGGATATGATGTTGTTGCTGCAACACTCTAAATAAGTGAACTTAAAAAAAAAAAATTAAAAAAAAATTAAAAACTATAACTTTTAAATATGAAGATTGTCTAAGACAGTAAGTAAATTGATCTAACTTTGTAATTGTAATTGTAATTTTACAATACATATCCACTTGCAAATAATTTGCATATATGACTTGGCGATAAAATATAAGTTATCTAGCCTTTGTAATTAAACAATCACAACGTATGGAGTTGATTTGTTAAATACGCGAGTGGGGAAAGATTAGAAAAGAGAGGACGGAAAACAGAAGAGGAGACAAACGGAGAAGAGAAAATCACTAAGAAAAGAAAAGCACGCACGCGCACACACGCGCACACACGCGCACACACGCGCACACACGCGCACACACGCGCACACACGCGCACACAGAAACACACACACACGCACGCACGCACACACAAATAATCTAAACCCAGACAGTACAACACGCACTGTACGTTTTCACTGTCAGTCCACAAAAGTTATACTTAGTAGCCACTGATCTTCTTGTGTGCACGTATACACTTGATGACCGCTGATGCTCTTGTATGTTTTCTGAACGATTACACTTCTGGGACACGCCAAGTCTACTGAAGAAGACATTTTTGTTGCTCCGGGATCACCGGAGTACAACAGACGGACATCAAAGAGGAGCCTCTGATTGCGTCGGCCTGTAGCGTCCTGTATCCATGTCAGAGACGTCGGGGACGCGGCGGGGAGCCACCAGGGACTTCACCTGTCCCTAAGGTGTGTCAACAAACCGGGAGACACGGGAGACTCCCGACAAGGAGCGGGCTATGGAGAGGGGAGGATCCCGCGGTGACAACGCGTGTGGCGATAGCGCGGAGATGTTGGCGGGGCTGGAATGCTCGACGGGAGGGAAGAGGCAGCGCGGGGAAGATGAAAGAACGGGGATCGTTTCATGTAAGAGGGATACACCCGAGAACACGTGATAAGGACAAGGGGCAACCACCTCGTGTGGTGTGATGTGGTGTGGTATATTGTAGCGTAAAGTATTGTTGTGTAGTGTATAGTGCGGTGTATTGCAGTGTGTTTCTGTGTGTTGTAATGTAATGTAATGTAACGTAACGTAACGTAACGTCATGTAATGTAATGTAATACTATGTAATGCAATGTAACGTACCGTCACGTAATGTAATGCAAAGCAATGCAATGTAATGTGATACAATGTTGTGTAGTGTAGTGTTTTGTAGTGTAGTGTAGTGTAGTGTATTGTATTGTAGTGTAGTGTGTATATATAGTATAGTGTAACGTAACGTAACGTAATGTAGTGTAATGTAATGTTTGTTCTAATACTAAATGCAATGTTAAAAAATCACAAACCTCCCTCTTGCTTACATTAAAGTACACTATCATCGCTACTTTGTATCTTAACACATGCCTTTAAGAATGTTACTTAACAATCGTAGATACACATTTCGCATGGTGATAACATGACATCCCTGGTTCACACTATGTCGTGTTGAACATGCATGCACGCTCCATTTATTATTCTCTACCTCATACACATTGTATTATGACAAACGTTAATTGTGGCCACGTCTGTCATAATAAATTTAAACAAAATTCCACACAGACAGTATATTCTAAATTGCCCGACAAGCTACTTCCACTAGGCATATTCGATCACAGAGTAAACAGTCAGACCCGGTGAATACAACCTTTGATGTAGTGTTGCTTCTGTCTTTCGGAACCGGATTCCCAGGTATGTGTGGTTTGTGAGGAGAGGGCATAGCGGCAAATACACAAAGTAACAGGATCTATGGTCGTGTTTTGACCCGGGGATTCGTCTACGCTTGAATGAAGGCGCCACCTGGAGAGAATTATTTTGCAGCTGAAAACAGAATAGCGAATGTTTAGGAAACTTACTCACTTAGACAGTTGGCAGCGAAGTGAGAGTACATGTACATTCTTGGAACGCTAAATTTGATATTTGCAAAATATGTTTTAGAGAAAAATATATATAAGAAGATATTTTGAGGCTATATTTTATGATCGTATGTTATATTGTTATTATGTCGTAGTAATTAAGATAGCACTATCTGTTCTTTTACATAATAGGACACATTTAGCAGCGTCTCATTTAAACCAAACCAAGAAAGTAACTTGTCGTTTTAGCTAGCGACAGGGCGCGCTTACGCTCGCGCGCGCGCGTGTGTGTGTGTGTGTGTTTGTGTGTGTGTGTGTGTGTGTATGCGCGCGTGTGCGTGCATGCGTGCCTGTGTGCGTGTGTGCTTGCGAGCGTGTGTGCGTGTGTGCTTGCGTACGTGCGTGCGTGCGTGTGTGCGTGGTTGCGTGTGTGCGTGTGAGCGTGTGTGCGTGTGTGCGTGTGTGCGTGTGTGCGTGTGTGCGTGTGTGCGTGTGTGCGTGTGTGCGTGTGTGCGTGTGTGCGTGTGTGCGTGTGTGCGTGTGTGCGTGTGTGCGTGTGTGCGTGTGTGCGTGTGTGCATGTGTGTGTCGTATGTATCTAGGTGTGCACGAGCGGTGCATGTGTGTATGTATGAGCATGCGTAGGTGTGCGTGAGCTTTTGCGTGCGGCCGTGCGTGCATGTTTATGAGAATACCCATTATAGTTATGTGTAGTTTGCTTGCGAACTATGTTAGTCATTCCTAAGGCTATGCTCCAGTTTCGATGCTTTTTTAATGTCAGTCTTCATATACGACTGACATTCGTCAGTTCGTAATAATAACGTAGGAACTTGATGTTACAAAGTAAAGTATATTTATTATAAATTAACATAATTGCAATTACAAAGTAATACAAAACACAGCATCGAAATACACAACTTATTATACAAATCATGTCGTCTGATATGTACATTTTGGATTCGTGTTGTATTGATCCTTACAGCTTGATTCTATTTTGTACACCTATCTTGACTGAACACACATCTTTATATACGCACACGCGAGTAGTAGGTACAAAAGTATACACACAAATAGACATAACTTGTTTAAATTGTACTATTGCAATTGCATTACGCCATTACAGGTACGTGGAAGTTATGCCTGTATGACAAACGGTGTATAAAACTGTACATCTTGAGGTAAACATGATCAGAGTGACACTAATTAGCCTCGTTCAATGTGAACGCAATAGGCAATACGAACATGACGCTGTAATTTAATGCAGCAATTGTTCAACTGGCGGCGTGACTGGCGTGAATCTTTAAGAGCGTTTTTAAAGTTTAAGTTTATGTACTTTGTTACGTAATGTGTGCATTGTTAGTAACGTTTGTACAATAGTATTAATGTTCTTATTTCGTCACAAAATATGTAAAAACATATTTGTAAACGTATTATAAACGCGATTTAATCTATTCAGTCGATCAGTGACTCAATTGCTTTAGACGTGAGTCAGTATAATTATTATGTTCGTTATTTGTAAATATAATACACGATAGTTTCCATAGCAATCTGACTTCGACAGTTCGTAACTTTCCATAATATGAGCCTATACCACGTGTCATATATGTTACATATACACATTCAAACATGCACTGGTGTACATATGCATTCGTATATGTTAATCGTCATGCCCATACATCGGCAAAACCTGACACTTTTCTGTCTCATACAGAAAACGCTGTCTACATGACTTGTAGCTTTGCACACTTTATACAAATGTGCTTCGCGCTAATCGCCATATAAACCAACTCCTATGCATACGTAATGCCAGTCATTGGTGTGGTACATACGAGTCTATATATTTTTATGCATGATATAATCTCCCCCCTTCTCTCTCTCTCTCTCTCTCTCTCTCTCTCTCTCTCTCTCTCTCTCTCTCTCTCTCTCTCTCTCT
>CAXEFP010001060.1:0-7500 GCA_963995525.1 Escarpia spicata
ATTGTTGAATCTGTTGACAGTAAAATGGTGTCTTTTTAGCTGATTTTACTAAGCGGAAGGGTATCTGGCAGCAATTTGGCTAGTTGACACTTTAGCCGGATTACTGCCTGCATCCAGTTGTAAATATTGACGGATGTCATACATACAGGCATTTTGCAAGAGCTAGAGATATGAGATTTTGACTAAACTCGACCAGCATGTCAATGAGATGATAATAACAGCAGGTGAGAAGTTTAAGAAACTTTATAGGTCACGTTTTCTTATAATCACACAAAACATTAACATGGTCGCCAATGGGAAAACTGACAGTGTGCTGACCCCTGACACGGATAGTGGATTCATATAAACGACCGTTGCACGTGTCGTGACGGGGGTGTATTAACGTAAGTTCTTATAAAGTGCGGTGCATAGGACAGTTCAATGCGCCTTACACTTCACCACGTGGTCGTCATACTCATCTGATGTGTCTGGGAAGCATTCACCCACGTTACAATTATTGCGCGAAGGTTACTCTATGTCCACCACTGTCTATAGCCAGGTACTCATTCACACAGCAGAGTGAATCTACCCAATGTTCGGAATGGCGGCAAGAGGATTCGAACCAACAATCTCCCGATTGAGAGTCCGACAGTCAAACACTACGCTATCGCGCTCCACAGTTTAAGTTTCGGTTCCAGTGATGCCACCCCTCCCCGATTAATCCCGATGCCACCCCCGATGCCATCCTTTGTCTCAGTTCAAATACTTCCAGAAGGACAATTCTGTAACTCGTACTATCCCGCCAAAACAAGAAAACATTACAGGAGACCAATTAAATTGACGCCGTATTTAAACCAGCAGTTTTACATATCAATAACTTATTATTATGATGCATCTTAAGGACGGAAGGTCTCCAAAAATAATCCAATACGGGGCTGCCAGGACCCATTAATCCGACGGATTCCGTTCACGCCTGCCGTCGCACACGAGTGGTGATTACAGCGTAACCCAATCAATGCGGCATCTAGTTTCGTTCGACCCCCGCGTCTATGCACGAACGCCAACGACTTTTTCGCCCACGCTGTTAACGCTAATGACGTCACCACACAGTGGTGCCTTCTGTCTCTGGGTAATGCTGGTCCCCCGGACATTAAGTATGAAACTCGATCGCCAGACTAATTCCAAAAAAACGTAGACACTTTTTCGTAATCATGATAGATTTGTCTGACTAATGTCACTCGGCAAGGTCTACCATACGCGCATTATGGGCGTAAAATAAAATAATTGGTTTATGTACCTCATTTGGTGTTATTAATTCACTTGAATTTATTGTGTAGCCAATACCTGAAAGATATTTAGGATCTATTTTTATTTGTGCAAGACGACAAGATCACCCCTATAGTAGGTTTATACTGTTACGTGTATAAAATGTAGGTATCTGTGTATCTTGTTAATCTATTACACTTTCGAAGTAGAAAGCTTTTTGTCACTTCGATCGCTCAGATAATCTCAGGAAGCGTTACGGAAATGCACGAAATGTGGCTCAAATGATTGCCCAAAACTTTTGTAACAGCGAAGATGCAAAACGTTTGGGGGGAATCCGGGACTTGCGCACGCACAATGAAGCCGATGGGACAATTCCAGTCGCGGCAACAGACGTAACCGGGACTTGCGCCGGACACTACCGGACAGCGTATGCGACGGCTGCGCTAGAACCGGGCACGTTTTTCGGGTTGAGTGACTCAGCGTCTGCCCGCTGGTGCGTGGCGCGTTGTCAGTGTTGCCGGGATGATGTATCGGCGATGTGCGAATGTCACCCGCGGCGTCTGGCGACATGCCGACATACCAGATGAGTGCGGACTTCGCCTTATATGGAGCGTAAAAGCCTCCGTCGTGTGACGTATGCAGGCGATGACGAAATGACGTCGACGACGCCCATTTCGGCTACAGTTACTATAAGTTACGGCCGCGTGCAGAGTTGGCAAACGTCGTCTACATTTGTAATAAACGCGTCTTATTCTTATTCACGCTGCCTGTTGCTATTCACGAGCGCTTCTTTCACGAGTGATATGCCTACACCACGCACGCCCACCGCAGTATGTGCCCCGCATCACCAGCGGAGCGTGGATGTCTTGGGTATAGGGACGTGTAGCAGGCGAATCTGCCTTTTGTGTGTCTTCAAAAGCTGACCCGTGTATTGTGTTATGTTTGACGGTGCATTCGACAGGGGATAATGCGTACAAACGAGATGTCGGCATCTGATAAATGATTGACTGTTTCTTTGTGTAATGCATTGACTGCTTGGACAATAAAGAATAACCAGCGAGCGTTCCTTGTTTTAGCTGCCATTCCTGGTAAAGAAAACCAATTCTTCCGCCGCCTGCCAAACTCGCCAAAGTTCAACCGGAAACCAGACGGTTAAAGCCCCGTGGACATCAGCAGATGCCACGTTCAAGTTCTTTAACAAGAATCCAGCTGGAAAAGCTCAGTGTTGCTTTAGGTGTAGGGGCGTTTTGTCAACTGAAAGCTACTTGCAACGGCGGAGCATTTAACAAGATTCCAGCTGACAGCTCGAAGCTACTTTCATTGGAGAAATATTGAACAGCAAAGCTACTTGCAGTAGCGGATCATTTAACAAGAGTCCATATGACTACTCAAAACTACTTACACTGGAAAAAGATTTAACGACAGAACGCCACCTAAGTAGCGGAACATCTAACAAGTTCCAACTGACAGCTCAAAGCTACTTTCATTGGAGAAACATTGAACAGCAAAAAGCTACTTGCAGTAGCGGAACCTCTAACAAGTTCCTACTGACAGCTCAAACCTACTTTCAGTGAAGGAACATTTAACACCTGAAACCTGCATACAGCGGCGGAACATTTAACCAGTTTTACGCTAGTTCTGAAATGTTTTGCGTCACCTCTTTAACTGGTTTATCTGCACACGTTGTAGTTGCGCAAACACGTCACATAATTAATGACACCCCGGCGTGGAGAAGCGGTCACGAATTCTTAGAACCTGCCGAAACAGTGGAACACAGTCGCGTAAAAGTTGTCGGAACAATTACACCAAATATCGACACAGTTGCAGAGTAATTAGCGATGTTTCTGAAAGGCTGGATACACCTCCCCGTGTGCAGGTATGTTAGCACTTGGACTCGGATGATTGCGCCGGACTGTGTCCGCAGAGTCTAGCGTGGTGCTAACGAGCTACTAAACAGTGTTCCGTCCGCGGTATTGTCTGGAATTGTCCGGCATTGTCCGGCCGTGTCGTTTTAATGAGCTGTGAGCACGCGCTGGTTTAATAATTATCGTCGGCTCAATAATTAATTGTGCGGTACGTACTCGTGGTCAACCGCAAGGAGTGGTTATCGGAAAGAAGTTAGAGTTGTGACATCAGAGAAGGAACTCGGTAGTTGCACAGGTTTTTTGGGACGTCATATGCGTTACTAGAGATTTAGCAACATTAATAGCCACACAGTTCGCCTTAGTTCCATTCAAATTTGGGAGGAAAACGTATAACACGTTACGTCAAATTACTACGTCAACATTCCATCGGAAATGTTTCGCTGGGCGTACGGTGCAAAATGGTTTCAATGTACACAAAAGTCTATCGGCCTTAATTCAACACATTTTGCTAACTTTTGGGATCACGTCGATGTGAATAAGTTTCGCATAACGTTGCAACAAAGTCCGAATAAACCTGACAATCGGACATCCCTGACCAGTCCACCAGAGCCCAAGAGCTGCAGGGGTGGACAGCGGTATGCTACTGAACAACACCCCTGGTAACGGCGACACCTCGTGCAACGAGCCGGTGTCATGTCATTGACGTGGCCTCCAGCCCTACCTGTCCTACCGCAGCCCGCCATTTTTTATTGCCTATTCATATTACCATTAACCTCACATCCCCGGCTACCAAAGTAACCAAGCCACACCGCCGGTGGGCGTGGCCACATGTTGTGAATAACGCGCAAAGCCGGATCGGTCTAGCCAGCGATGTCCCGCACACGAATCCCACCTTACGAAACCACCTGTTCAGGCATGTCTGCGCTGTTGTTTAAACACTACTCTGGTTACCCGTTAACTACCGGCAGCTAAATAATCCGCACACGAGAAACATTATCCGCGGGTTTGCGATACGTGCGTCTACGCCTGTAATTGATCGTAAATGCGACACATGGACGACGTTAGAACCTGTGAACGTGTGACGGCGACTGAGCGGTGCGTGACAGCGTGTGCAAACACCGCGCTTGTGCTACTGTAGCTCGCGTTCGAAACTTTTATGAACTATCGCTACACGTCTGTCGTCGCTAGTCCGTCCTGCCCGTCGCTTGTTTAACCGAAGCGGGGCATTGCAACTTAGTCAATACGGTGCACAAGAAAAGCTTTGCCGTTTTATGTATACTGCTACTGCTATGTTGATAAGTGCCCCTTCCTTTTTCGTCTTCTTTTATTTGCGATATACAGAAGCAGCCTTGCAACTTCATAAATAGGGCTCGCAAGTGGAGTTTTGCAACTTTGTGGATATACAGCTACATTGAAACGTGCCCCTCCCTTTTAAGTCGCCTTTTACGTACGATAAGCAAACACACAAAAAACAGCAGCAGCAGTGGCAGCAGCAGCAGCCGACCGGCAGCAGCAGTGGCAGCAGCAGCAGCCGACCGGCAGCAGCAGTGGCAGCAGCAGCAGCCGACCGGCAGCAGCAGCAGGTGCGCGTTACAAGAAAATACAGGACTTACTCTCTTTTCATGTCGTCGATCTGTTCCTCGAGGCTGGAGGTGCGGATCTCGAGTCGCGCCTTCTCCTTCTCCGCCTCGTCGAGCAGACGACGGGCCTCGTCCAGCTCGGCCTGGTACATCGCCTTCACCGCCGACGTCTCCTTGCCCCATTTCGCCTTCAGCTTCTCGAGCTCGTCGGCAAGACGGCGGTTCTGAGCCTCGAGGAAGCGAACCTTCTCAATGTAGTTGGCGAAGCGCTCGTTCAGGTCTTGCATGTCCTTCTTCTCCTGGACGCGCGTCTCGCGCACGTTGTTCACGCCCGTTGTCGTGATGTTGGAGAAGACGTGCGCGGCGAAGCTCGGCTGGCCATAGCTCATCGAGCGCTGGACCGACCGCGACATGACGTTGCTGACGGGGCCAGCGAGCGACGTGCGCTGCACGAAGGTCGTGTTGCGGGGTGTCATCTGCGACTTGTAGACGGGCTTGTACGTCGAGTCCGACTCAGTGCTCGTCGTCGTTTGGTACGACGTCGACTTTATGGAGCTGCCGGGACCCTCGCTTGTGCGGGTTTTCGTTACTTTCACGGATGTCGACATGTTTGCAGATCTTGTTTCGTATGTCCACGGGGATAGATCTTACGTCCGGGGATACTTGCACTCACACACACACCGCACACAGCAAGCCGACCGCTACGCACAATCACGCAGCTCAAGAACGCCGGTGTCGGCGTCCGGGCACGGTTTATATACGTCGCCGGCCGGCGAGGCGATGCTTACGTCGCCGTGCAGTGATTGGTTGATATCGCGCCCACGTGACCGGCGGCATACAATCGGCGTTAGTCAGTGATTTACCAACGCGAACGCCGCTACAGCGACAGGTCCGTGACCGCAGACACACCGAGGCCACGGCTGAATTATTATGGAGCAATAAAATAATAGAGCCACCACCGGTTTAGCAACTTCGTGGTCAGCTGTAGCTCTACAAGTAAAAGCATTTCACAACTGAGATCGCGCTAGACTTGTCAGTTGGTCCTTGCCTGCTCCAGAATCTCAACATATGATATATTTCTAGCGGCTTTCTTTCATCTTTGACGACACTCTTTTCATTTTAAATATGTGCATCTAGGTTTGGTTGTCATTGTCGTTACGTCAATAGTAAAGAGAAGTTCAGCAGAACATTGTCAAAAGCTGCATTGATGCTGTTCCATCTACAAATACGGTTCCCGGAACACGACGTCTTGCATAAACAACATCCAGAATAGTGTTTTGGTTTTCGTAACGGGGTGCACTCTAAGAAGACGACGTCTGTGTACGTTGTTGACTCGCTGATATTTGTGTGATTTGATTCATAGCCTGTGCCAGACAGTAGAGCATTCGATACGAGGTAAATGAATGTCCGGAAACGTCTTATGTGTCACTGACGAATGGGAATATGGGGATAGGGGGCAGGGGTAGGGGGCAGCTGCAGTAAATGTGAGCGTGAATGTTTGTTTTTGTGGCGAGAATCAATGAGGTTTAATGAGAGAATTAAGATGTTTGGCGACTGTGTAAGGTGGTGGGTGTAAGACATGAGGGCAGATCTATTTTTGTCTGTCTCCCTCCCCGCAATAGGCGGCGCGGCGGCGAATATTTTTCGACAGCTCTTCCCCCTCCCTGTCTTCCGATATTACAGTCGAATCAACCGAGCCAGCGCAGACAGAAACTGAAGAAGAGCTGAAGATGTGCGGCGGCGCGGCGGCGAAAAAATTTCAGTGATGCTGAAGCTTCGGCAGCCCCCCCCCCCATGTGAATTTCGTTCCCGCGCCGCTGCACTGAAGTCTGAAAAAAAGATAATGATTTCTGACCACTTTGACATACCAGACTGAGAGTGACATAGTGTCAGACACGACTGACCGTGACACACATGATTGACAATGACATACATGGTTGACACTGACAGTCATGGCTGACAATGACGTATATGGTTGACGATTACAGTCATGGTTAACAGTGACATACATGACTGACATTGACAATCATTGCTGACAGTGGCAGACATGGCGGACTGTGACATATATGGCTGAGAGTGACAGATATGGTTGACAGTGACTGATATAACTGACAGACATATCTGGCTGACATCGACACACAAGTCTGACAGTGACAGACATGTCTAACACTAACAGATAGTGACATATAGTGACATACGCGGCTGACAATGACATACATGGAGGACAGTGACAGGCCACGCAGCACAGTTACAAACATGGCCGACGTAGATGCCTGGGGGAACGCACAAGGCCCCATTCAAGACTTATCACGCCCGCGCATTTGTTATTGCGGCTCTGTTCTGGAGGTGGGCGATTTCTTAGAAAATAAATCGCTCGCTACGCCCGGTGAGCGACGGAGAATGACTCGTCGTTCATTCACTCGAGGTGCCGCGAGAGGCAGACGGCGACTCACTCACGGGTGAATGCTTATACTATGTTGACACCCTATATATGTCTGTGTGTACAGGCGTGAGTGCGCGTCAGCTTGTGTGTGTGCGTGTATGTGCGTGCGTGCGTGCGTGCGTGTGTGTGTTTGGTGTGTGTGCGTGCGTGCGTGTGTGTGGTGTGTGTGTGTGGTGTGTGTGTGCGTGCGTGCGTGCGTGAGTGCGCGCGTGTGTGTGTGTGTGTGTTTGTGTAGTGTTTGTGTGTGTGTGTGTGTATGTGTGTGTGTGTGTGTGTGTGTGTGTGTGTGTGTGTGTGTGTATGTGTGTGTGTGTGTGTGTGTGTGTGTGTGTGTGTGTGTGTGTGTGTGTGTGTGCGTGCGTGTGTG
>CAXEFP010001060.1:10000-22500 GCA_963995525.1 Escarpia spicata
GGGGGGGGGGGGGGGGGGGGGGGGGGGAGGGCGGTGGATAGGTTAAACAGCACCTGTTTCGTGTAGTCTTATACAAAACTGTTATGAGATCGTCCTTAAAATTTAGGTGACTTTCAAACGAAAACAGTATGTTTACTTCATATAATTATGTTAATTGTATATCGCTAATAGCGGTCAGTGTACTGATTCAATCGCGGCAAGATATAATGATCAACTACTGATACTGCCTCCGATATATCTTTGTGTTGGAGTTACCGCTGCCGCCGGGCAATAGTGTTTACTAAACTTTCTAGAACAAGAATTTCTGGTAAATAATCTACGTCCTTGGCGTATTATTAGTCGTGTGTCCACTCTTCGCGACCGGCAAAAACGTAACCAAGTTTTACACGATGTCGCCACAGTCCGCCCACCGCGATATAGTGGGCAGCAGCTCTTTTAATGTGTGTTTGTTGTGGCGTTGATCGTCCGATAACATCTGACCCCTGGTCATCGACCCCGCCGGGTCAAACCCATAAAGCACTTAAAACCTGTTCAGCACTTAAAAGGGCCGGACCGTTGTGGCATAGCAAACAACACGCAACCTAGTGTTAGCTTACGGGCAACGTACGCTTGACTGACTCGGTCCACAAACTCGGTTGGTTTCGCAGTGTCGCGTTTTTTTTCGTTGGATCCCTGTTGGTTTTCTCCACCTTAGATCAATAGATGTCGATCACAAGTGGTATCGGGTGCTATGCTCGTGGAAAGAATTTGTATGGGCCTCTATGATGCATATGTAAACCCCTGCATGCAAGACCTACGTCTGATTATTCTGCCATATTGCAGGTCTGTTCTGCATTCTGTCTCTGTTTGGATGTATGACTTTCTCGTCGTTTCGTCATATTTTCATCCCTTGTCAAATCTGTCTAACCAATCTGTTCCCCTGGGTCTGTTTCCTTATCACTTTCCGTCTACCTAACACTGTAACTGAAATGGATGATCGTTACTAGCAATTCTACGCGTATTCCCACTGGTCTCTTTCAATGTCATCTGTATTCTACACCTAACGCATGATTAACACATATTCCACCGGCGATGTCTCCGGTTCATATTGGCATATCATGGAGAGAACACATCACCAATGTAGGAGTGACGAGGAGGGCAGGTCTGGATAGCATGCATTACATAGTTAAGTCTCCACGACGGAGACTAGCGGGACATACCCTACGCCTACCAAGAGAGAGAACAGCACATGTAGCAATGGAGTGGGTGCCTGAAGGTGGAAACAGAAGGAGAGGAAGGCCGACTAAGACCTGGCGCAAGACATTTAAAGAAGATCTGGCAGAAATGGAAATTACCTGGAATGAGGCCAAAGAAATTGCGAAAGACCGTAATAGATGGAGAAAGCTCGTCGCCCGATGTCCCGAAAGGAACAGGAGGAATTAAGTCTAAGTAAGTAACAGAGTAACTGTAATTGGTGTTTGTTACTAGAAATTCTACGCATTGCACATTGCATGATGCAGGCGACATGGTGGCTCAACAGGTTTGGGCATCGCCTCATGACCGAGTCGTACTGCGTTCAAATCGGAGATTCCTTATGTCCGTAATTATATCAGGGGACGTAAAATACTCCGGTAGTCGTAAATGTGCCGTGGAATCAGAGTGTTGGTGGTTTCTATCAGTAAACCCACGAAAGTAACATACTCATACACTGATCCTGGATATATGGTTGTTTAGAGTGCGACAACGTATGGCCTAATGCGCAAATAAGCCAGAAACATGCACGTTAGTAGTTAAGAAATTATATCTCCGTACACTGTACCAAACCTGGCTAAACTACGAATACGTGACATCTTTATATGTTGCCTCTATTATTATAGGACACAGCAGGTTGAATAGCCCCCTCCCCGCCCTCGATAATCTGTAATCACCCGTAGTACCGGCGTATTTGCGGTTATATTTATACTTAGCCCCAAACATGCAAAACGCCACCTAAGTTATTGCGAAACGATTAGCTTTTTTCCAAGTGATTACGCGTGGGCATTGCGTACTACCTGTTCTATGGACAGGTAGCTGGTTCTTTGTTACATCAGACCGCAGGTGGAAACTTCAAAATGACCTAGAGTGACTTGAATCGGTGACGGAAACTTGTAATATATGCAAAAATCACGCGACATTGCGTCTTGCGAAACTATTAAGTTAACGAGAGATAAACACGCTGGTATGTGTAGGCATGTCGAATACCTCAACGCACGCACAGAGCCGCCGTGCATGATTCAACGGCGAACGCCGGCAATTTACGAATATAGTAAGGCCTAAATATATTATACATGTATGTGCCTATATATTTTTGAATTGAGTTTTCTTGACGGGTGTTCCTACGTCACGTAATAATACATGGTGGCAATATACAACGATGGAATTATGTGAATTAATTGTTTTCGTGCAGTAATTGTTGCGACGTTGGCTGAATACTCCCAGGAGAAGAGATCTATATATTCGTCCGCAGGGAGAGAAAGATAAAGTCGGTTTGATATCCTGTCATCATTTGAAAAGTGACACCAGCGACAGTGTTCAGAGCAATACATATTAACAAAAGATAAACACTACCCAGAATGGCTGACATTTGTAACAAAGTCTCTCAGTGGTTAACGTCAGAATCGTTTTGTTAGGTTTTATAACTATGGAAAACAACGTGGCCACTCAAGTTCGTGAAGGCTACAAACGGCAATTAGTTATGTGACTTTTTATTCTCGACTCTAAATGTCATTCGGTGTTTTTTTTTCTCGAAAATGTCATATTCGCATTCTCCATTCAGCTTGTCACTCCGAAATGTTACACATTTCATTTATAGGTTCGTTCACAGTGGTCGATATTTACGTGTTCGCACAAAGCATGTAACATTGTGGAGGTGGTCAAGGTTTGCTTGTAAAAATGACGGTCGCATGTAAATTCCACAACTAAGTGATTGCAAATAAATGTTTGTAAACGTCGGTGGTTGTTGTTATGTCCTGATAGAGAGGAACTGTATATCATCATCATCGTCATCATCATCATCATCATCATCATCATCATCATCATCATCACCATCATCACCACCATCATCATCATCACCATCATCACCACCATCATCATCATCATCATCATCGTCATCATCATCATCATCATCATCACCATCATCACCACCATCATCATCATCACCATCACAACCACCATCATCATCATCACCACCATCATCATGTCCTTTGCGTATATTGTATACTACATATGAATTTAAATATGGAAATTAGTGTCGACATTTGAAGGTACTGATTCTGGGGATAGGGATTCGAGAATTAGTACGCGTTGGACGAACACATGTCGACAACAGTGAACGACCCCTTACACAATAATAATAATAAGGTAACTTCTTTTGTGCCTAAATCCTTGGAAACCAAGCTCAGAGGCGCTTCAATACAACAGAGTTAGTCAATCCCAGGGTAGAAAATCCGTATTAATGTCGTCAACAGACTTTCAGTGATTAATGTAATATTGCTAATGTAATGTAATGTAGCTTTACTCTACAGGATACGTTGACAGTCCGAGCTGACCCGGTAGACCGACGTCTTCTCCTGGGCTGTCTGGGTGGGTGGGTCCTCGGCGGGGGTGGATAGAAGTCCCGGGGCGGGTGTCTTCACTTGCATACTTTTACTGAAACGCCCATAAACTTGACGCTTTGACGTCCAACATGGGTGGCCGGTCGCTATCTCATACGAAGAAGAGGACGAGAAAAAGCAATTACGTATAAATCACCTGCGATGACAAAGTTGTCCGCCTACTGAGGTTGTGTAGAAAGCGACTGATGAGCACCCACGCATGCATGCATTCACACGCAAATCCATACACAGACAAACGCGTACACAAACACACCACAAACATCCACACACACACACACACACACACACACACACACACACACACACACACACACACACACACACACACACACACACACACACACACACACACACACACACACACACACACACACACACACACACACACACACACACACACACACACACACACACACACACACACACACACACACACACACACACACACACACACACACACACACACACACACACACACACACACACACACACACACACACACACACACACACACACACACACACACACACACACACACACACACACACACACACACACACACACACACACACACACACACACACACACACACACACACACACACACACACACACACACACACACACACACACACACACACACACACTCATCAGTCACCACATCAGTCACCACCACCTCCATCACCACCACCACCATCATCATCATCATCACTACCACCACCACCACCACAACCACCACCATCACCACCATCACCACCATCACCACCACTACCACCACCACCACCATCACTATCACAACCACAACCACTATCATCACCACCATCACCACCACTACCACCACCACCACTACCACCACTACCACCACTATCACTACCACCACCACCACCATCACCACAATCACCACCACCACCATCACCACAATCACCACCACTACCACCACCATCACCACCACCACCACCAACAACAACAACAGTAACAACAACAACAACAACAACAACAACTTTAGTTGATGACAAATTATACCATGTAACAAAATATCACACTTCCTTTGAGACGCAGCAACACATGTTCGTCTTGTAGCACCAGAATGCAAAGCGATGTAAACGCGATCGGCGTCATGTTAGAACGTTGATATATGAACCCTCTGGCTCGTGCTTTGTGTGTAATGAACTTGTACCACGCATCGTCTTGTCTGGCACTTTCCAAAGACATGGCCGACATCAAACTATCGGAACTGTGCTAATGCATGAAACGTATGTCTCCTGTGTTTGTTTCCTCTCCCACGACAGGTACTTGTTAACTTTCTCGATGATTTACAGGAGGCAATTCTTCCGTTAACGATATGCCAGTCTGTCTTTATTGCGTTGTATTGTTTTACATGTACCGTCATTTTGCTTGCCACCGCTGTCCACTTGACGGTGGTGTTTGACAACATGACTTATCTACTTGTAATTATAGAGGTCTACTAAGACGTCCACTGCTTGTGACATGTCTCTTGCTACTAGCAAAGATATTGGGCTACTGTTGGTCCTACACTTTCAACTTATAACGTTGGCGTACACTATTTGTGAAAGTTTATGTACTGTGTGCAGCAGCGGAGATAACAACAAACAACAGCAATAACGACAGCAGCATCCTAAACGTTGTCAACAACAAAACAATAGCAGCAGCAACAACGCCAGCAGCAGCATCATAAGTGACACCACAATCAATGGCTTAACAAAAACCCAGTGTATCGGTACCATTATAAGATCATTTATTATCTCACAATTTTTTTCTCTACATTATGACACTCATTCGCTCACCCACCCACCCACCCACCCACCCACCCACCCACCCACCCACCCTGGGGTCTCTGTGGGTTACAATTCCTCTGCAGATGCCTAAGTCCCCATTGGCCATTCTAAGTTCCCCTGGTCCCTGTCCATTAGATGAGTCAATACGTATATAAACTAGTCTACCCTGACTTGTTCTCCAATGTGCTGGCTGCCACAATATGGTCTTGGATGTCATTTCACCATTGTGAATCTCTGCCTTCTCTGTTTGATCTTCTGGGTAACTTTAGTGATCCCGTCTTTATCTCTACGCAGCTTTACATTTGTCAAAAGGTATTTCCAGTTAACAATGAATATATATCGCAGCATTCCTGTGTGGAACCCGTCTTGTTTACACAGCTGTTTATTGCCCTATAGTACGTCTAACTATTTCGCAGCAATCAATTACCTATGCAACGGGCGAGAACATCTCATTATGTTTACAATATATACGCAACCCTGCCGTCCTAACAGATAAGTTTCACTAAACATGTAGTATACCGACTCTCGTTACTGGCAACAGAAGGCATATATTCACATTATGCTTTTGTGTCCCGTCAAAGGGTGTAGGCGTGACACCGTGTCGTGATATACTGGATACATAATACTTTGTTGTCACGGAAAGCCTGCGGGTGTACGCTCACCCAAAGGTGGTCACACACGACCAACTAACGCGCAACGCTACCAACAACCGGCCACTACACACACACACGCCACGGGCCCTGGAGACTGTGTGGGATTGCCAGACACCAACACGTCGAGTGGGCTGGCTTAAAGAGGGTTCTTGTTTCGCTAAAAAGGAAATTCCTCGACCGCTCTTGTGGTTGTTGTGTTTAACGAATCGCCCTATGATGCATCCGCCAGGGAGACGCTCGTAAACACTTGCACAAAAACGCCGCGTGTTTAAACGTCAACGTCATTTAATTGCTATCTAGGCAGTTACCGTCCGAATTACGTGGGTTGTCCGACTCTTGATGTACCGAACCTATGACTACAATTTAAGACGGGTGTCGGTTGAAACTGGGCTCCTCCTTTCTCTGTCGCCGTCAGTCTTAGTGCGCTGACGCTGGTTTTTCTAAGTAACTGAACTAACTCGGTCAGACATCAGAATGCAGCAGCGATTTATAAAAAGCCAGACAGTACCGATGAAGCGTTTATAAATAGGATCTGCAGAACCGGTTAGAGAATACGCTCACATCAAACGTGGATTAATCACACGTTATTACAGTGCCACTATTCCAACTGCGCTGGTGTTGCGTCTGACTGTTCCTATACCTGAGTTAACCTGCCTTTTTATGTCAATTGTATGGCAACTTTATTATAACCATTCGCGTACAAACGTGGAATGTCACGAATCGTGCATCCATTGTCTCATCCAGCCGGTCTTTGGACAGTGGGCAGTGTACTGGACAATATGTCCTTGTCTTGCTTGCACACGTATCGTACCATTCAACAGCAGTGATATTTGGACAACAACAAACGCCACGCACGAGAATAAAACGATCCTATAGTTCTTCTACTTAAAACGCGTCCTAATTTGAAATGTTGTGTTCTTGCACCAGTCGTGTTCGGCGTAGTATTTTCCTTGCGGCAGTCGTAAACCTTCAGTTCCTCGTCCGAGGATGTGTGCTTACACACAATAACTGATGCATCATGGCTGGCTTTTCACGCTGGCCCGTTTGCGTTAAAAACATCCAAGTTACGCAAGGTCCCGACTAGGGAGATGTTCTTCGCTGACAATGCAGCACTAACACGATTGATGACTGCCTTCGGATGTTCATGTTCCAACTTGTACAGGCCCCACATTTTATGAACTGGATTAGTCGTTACATTTAACCGACAATATAAAATGACCTATTTTAGTATTACGTTAGCTATCAGACGTAATTGCCGTCGACACTGTAAGCGGTGCATTCTAGCTGAATAATTATTGTCGGGGAGATAATGTGCAAACGTGATACATAAGCCTACACTTCCAGCTTCTGATACTGCATTTTTATTGTTGTTTTATTCGACATTTCTGATAGCCTAATGTTCCTTATTACGACTATGCTGTAGCTATGAATTACATTCTGATATTGAGACGTATACGTATTTTCTCCGTAGACCACAACGTTGATATTGTCTAGTGCTCTTTGCAAGATAACGATTCGGCATTTGTCACATTGGCTGAAACTGTTGCATGTTATTCTACAGAATTTTCGTTAAATCCTACAATTTAACCAAAAACATAAACACGGGGGATGCTCCCTGCCACATGTAGCCAAAGCAAAAGGATTTTGTTACACACGGAAGTAATCATTCCGTCACTATAAATTTAACCCTCTTACCAGCACGCCAGAGATAATCCTTCAATAGCCCCATTTCCCTATTAAAAATAGTTTTTTGGGGAGCAAAAATTTCAAAACAGGTAGGAGCAAAATATCAAAAAATAAAAGTACGTATTTATATAGCGCAGTACCCAGTGCTTAGGACTGCTCAAAACGATTAACACTTTATTCCCTGGCAGACCTTTTCAATTGAACACCATCTCGACTTCTCTGGGAAGCATTCGCAGATAATGCAGCACTGACATCACAGGTTGATGACTGCCTTCCGATGTTCATGTTCCAACTTGCATAGGCTTGCAAGGAATTGTCCTGCCGTGGAACTGCAGCAGCAGACCGCAACTTATGGCGACAAGCGGTGCAGTGTTGTACAGGGAAGGTGGCGGAAAGGAGAAATAACCCCTTGGCGGAGAATAAAAAGCGTCAGAGAGAAAGGCCATCGATTTAAACGTCTCTACAATGAAGCTATACTTGTAGATTCGACAACAGATGTATATATAACGTATACCGTCATTCAACGGTCGCGCTGTTATGCGACGACACAAGTTGTTGTACGGATCACTGATTGTCTCCCAAGGCACAGTTCCGGTGTCGGTAGGAATGATGTATTGTGGGTAGCTGTATATTTGCTGTTGAAGACATTACAGACACATAAGGGGAGAAGATGGATTCGGGGATATATGTATGCACAATACAAGTTAAACATGAAACCTTTCTTATATATCATAATGACGATTTCCAGGAATAAGACGTAGGCCCTTATTGTGCTAGAGCTGGTGGAGCATCCCTCCTATTTGTTATTAAAATGTAAAGGCCATAAATCATAAAGAACCTACTACTATTGATATTGTCACACAGATATGATCACAAACATACACACGGGTAGGTAAATTATATATTGCAATGAAAAATAACTTAAAGCCAGTGCATAGATATATTTGAAAGACGTGCGACAGTAATTTAATATGCCACACGATATACGATACCAACGATTAGGGCAATCTTAGAGATACGTTCTAAAACATACCATAATTTTTACTATGCCTATCGAGGTCAAAACTTATTCACAAAGCGCTAACGCAGTGGAACACGGCTATTCACATTCGATCGGTTGGACTTTGTGTAGGCGATGTAGAATCACAAAGGCATAAACAGTGTTCCTTCTATGTTGATTCCTTCCTTGGCCATTATATATCTCTCTCCGTCCTTGGGTGGATGCTAATACCAATGTATCAAGGTAGGCATTGTCATATTTCTCTCCCTCTGTCTCTGTCTGTTCTGCCTCTTCTGCCTGTTCTGTCTGTCTGTCTGTTTGTCTGCCTGTCTGCCTGTCTGTCTGTCTGTCTGTCTGTCTGTCTGTCTGTCGGTCTGACTGTTCTGTCTGTCTGTCTGTCTGTCTGTCTGTCTGTCTGTATGTCTGTTCTGTCTGTCTGTCTGTCTGACTGTTCTGTCTGTCTGTCTGTCTGTCTGTCTGTCTGTCTGTCTGTCTGTCTGTCTGTCTGTCTGTTCTGTCTGTCTGTCTGACTGTTCTGTCTGTCTGTCTGCCTGTCTGCCTGTCTGCCTGTCTGTCTGTCTGTCTGTCTGTCGGTCTGACTGTTCTGTCTGTCTGTATGTCTGTCTGTCTGTCTGTCTGTCTGTCGGTATGTCTGTCTGTCTTTCTGTCTGTCTGTCTCTCTGTCTGTCTGTCTGTCTGTCTGTTCTGTCTGTTCTGTCTGTATGTCTGTCTGTCTGTCTGTCTGTCTGTCTGTCTGTCTGTCTGTCTCTCTCTCTCTCTCTCTCTCTCTCTCTCGCTCTCTCTCTCTCTCTCGCTCACTCTCTTTTGTCGCTTTATGTGTAACAATTGCTTCAATGATTTCTTTCCAGGAGCGATCCCCGGTCGGTAGGAAGGATATGTTGTGGCTAGCTGTATATCTGTTGGTGGAATTGTTTGCATATGTCCTGCCCATATCATTGTGTTGTCGACTACATTCATCTTCAGGTGTTTTTTCATGCCAATCTCTTCTCTCAATTCCGTCATCTTCCTTCTATCTTCTTGCGTTACGTAGCATAGTATTCTGACCCAGTTATTTGTTCCTACCTGCAGCTTCTCCTCCTGGGCTGGTGTATCACCTTGGTACGTCATTTGAAAACATGTGAGTGAGCCGACTTGCCTTCTTCGGGCTGGTGGTTGACTGACATTTCTGCACATAGAAGCCGCTATACGATTAACTCTTAGAATACACCATAACCTAGAAACCATGTCCTGTATAGTGTCCGTAACCCCTTTTCAATATTTCACAGTCTGTGCACAACCCTTACCCCATGTCATATTCTTTTTTCATTTCTACTTAAAACGTGTCCAAATTTTATGAACTGGATTATTCGTTACATTTAACCGACAATATAAAATTACCTATTTTAGGATTACGTTAGCTATCAGACGTAATTGCCGTCGACACTGTAAGCGGTGCATTCTAGCTTAATAATTATTGTCGGGGAGATAATGTGCAAACGTGATACATAAGCCTACACTTCCAGCTTCTGATACTGCATTTTTATTGTTGTTTTATTCGACATTTCTGATAGCCTAATGTTCCTTATTACGACTATGCTGTAGCTATGAATTACATTCTGATATTGAGACGTATACGTATTTTCTCCGTAGACCACAACGTTGATATTGTCTAGTGCTCTTTGCAAGATAACGATTCGGCATTTGTCACATTGGCTGAAACTGTTGCATGTTATTCTACAGAGTTTTCGTCAAATCCTAAAATTTTACAGAAAACATAAACACGGGGGATGCTCCCTGCAATATGTAGCCAAAGCGATAGGATTTTGTTACACACGGAGGTAATCATTCCGTCATTGTCAGCCACCCACTATAAATTTAACCCTCTTACCAGCACGCCAGAGATAATCCTTCAATATGCCCATTTCCCTGTTAAATTTGTTTTTTCTGGGAGCAAAATATCAAAACAGTCCCTGTGATTTAATGGTAAAGTAAAGATAGATTCTTATATAGCGCACTATCCAGTCCTCAGGACTGCTCAAAGCGCTTTACACTTTACTCCCTGACAGACCTGTTCAATCGAACCCGACTTCTCTGGGAAGCGTTCAGCCACACTGCAATTAATGCGCGAAGACTATTCATACACAAATATACACCACTGAGAGATATCCTCCATTTTGAAACCGGACCATTTACAGTCTCAGAATTACAGACTCCTCTGCCATAATTATGATATGAACCCGGAAGTCCAATAGTGACCCGTCTCTCTTCAGAACAAAGTTAGTTTGGGTCTCCCCTCACGAAAACAATTCGGATTCACGGCTATCCGCAGTGACGAACGAGCTGTTTCATCTTTCACACCTGCTTCACTGACAGTGGACCGAGCCGTGAAACAATATCCATCGATAATGAACTAGCCCCCCCCCCCACACACACCAATCAGTCTAGACGTGTCACCGTATCGCATTGCTGTCACTACTTACCTGACAATCAACGATTGTCTGGCTTGATGTTCTTATTAACGTTTAAAAGTACGTTTTTGTCGGTTTGTGGTTACTGGTCGTGGTTGGTCTGGTGGATGTGCGTATCAACATTATGGGCACATCGCCACTGGTAGATATGCGACAACTATTTATATGTAAGGCAGTAAAATACCGGCCGCACACACTAAGCCATGCATGTAATTATAACGTATGATGATCCAATCGGGTGAGGGGTGGGGTTCTCGGTTTACGGCTTCATCGTGCAAAGTTATTTCTGTGGTTTTAGACTTCGGATATGCCAACGTTTATCCATATTAGATGCTGAAAAAGTCGCTACATATATATGGGTTTTTATCTTCAGATATTCAACATAAAAGATGTCCCCTTCAACTAGATACCAAAACAACTATGTTCTGTTTATAGAAAGTACAGGGGAGATTCTGCCTCCAATGACATCACTTTGGTGCCAAACAGCCACACGACAATTTAATGTGTACAGCATAAGAATTGTTTTACTTAAAAGTGCCAATTCTCTTTTTCAAAATACAACAGAAATCACAGGAAGAACGTACAGCCTCAGACACAATGGAACCTCAATCGTATGTGCAATGAAACGGGGAGTAAATAATTTCGCTATTGTGTTGACGATTTTTTCGGCTGGTCGCCATCTTGTTTTGAGGTCACGCGATAATCCTGTCGGAAACGGTCGGCATGGGTGGTCGACCGGGATAAAGGCATGAAGGCCCCAGCTGTTTACAGATGATTATTACATGGTTAGACAGTCGGCTAGTAAAAGTATAATTAACTAACAAAGTTACCGTGTTGTATATTCTATTCTGAGCATCTTCTCGCCAGCTGGGTACATCCCAGCGCTGGGCAAAGGCCTCCAAATAAAACTCCGTCCTCAACACTTTGATAACGGTCCATCGCGAATCTGTTTCATTGACGTTCAAATCTGTAAATGTGCGAACAGTTTAAGCTACCAAATGGTCCAAATTGTATTGGTCCAAATGATCCAGTGTATTAGTTTCTTTCCAATGTTTGTGTTCATATCTCTGCCGGTATTTACTTAATTAAATACTTTCTCTTTTATGAACCCTGTCTATCCGCTTTGTATTCTTCGTTTTGCGTCCTCTCTTTGATTTCCACTCATACAACATTTCCTAGCGTTTATTGCTTTATTTTTACAACTACTACGCTTCACCTCGACATTTTATGGTATTGTGATTCATTGTTACGCTAACGGTTCGACAA
>CAXEFP010001061.1:0-17500 GCA_963995525.1 Escarpia spicata
TTGTTAGGGCATGTTAACCTATTAGTGCGCATTAATAAATACATTATTAAAACTGCATGTATTTGTCACGAAAGCGCAGTATAACATAGTTAAATTTCCTTGTGTTGTTAGTTGTGCAGTAAGGCGTACACATCTTGCTAATGTGTGCACCTCGCATGCCTAACGATGCAGACAGGATACACTTGTAATATAATCTCCGCTGCATATCTCATTGCGGCGTGGACGGTGGCTGCTCGTTTGATGTGACAGTATTTGACCTCTTTCTTTACGGTCTGGCATCCATCATCCAAGAGGGTGGTTCTGCCAAGGATGTTGCAGCCATCTTCTATGCAATGTCAGCCAAGGTCACCTATCAACACTTTCCAGTTCATTGGCTGTGTCTTCCTACTGTGTGTATATTGTTATATGCGGTTATAAGGTAATGTTAGTAGTGTTAACTCATCTGCACTCATTTATGATCTAGCCATTTTCTTGTATTTCAAATATCGATCAGTGATTATACTCATACTTCCCTTTGTGAAGACCTATGATGTAAACAGTATAGTCAACCACATAATTAACTTCTGTTCTTTATAGTAAATGATTATCAATGTTAGTGTTGCTGCCTACCAGTTTGCATTTATAATAAATAATTATTATTGTGTTAGTTAGTGTTGCAACGTATCAGTTTGTTTAGACGTCTTTACAAGTATTAATTGTGTAAACTGTTTTTTTCTATTTCAGTAAACATTACACTTTAAAACTTTTACCTGGTTTGTAACGAAGTACAATATTCTAAGCAACACATTCTGTACATTTCTCGCATGGCAGCCTGTACGCCATCGATATGTTTGGTCTTAGTTCAGATCTCCGTGGACCAATCAACATTTATCAACAACTGTTATATAATATAACTGTATATTGTCATGTTTCTTTCAACGCTAATTTCAATAAAACTCTCCCCCTCATCCATTCTCTCTCCCTCTTTCTCCCTCTTTTCCTCTCTGTACCTCTCTCTTCCTCTCTCTCCCTTTCTCTTACTCTCTCTCCCTCTCTCTTACTCTCTCTCTCTCCCTCTCTCTTACTCTCTCCCCCTCTCTCTTACTCTCTCCCCCTCTCTCTTACTCTCTCTCTCCCTCTCTCTTACTCTCTCTCCCTCTCTCTTACTCTCTCCCCCTCTCTCTTACTCTCTCTCCCCCTCTCTTACTCTCTCTCCCTCTCTCTTACTCTCTCTCTCCCTCTCTCTTACTCTCTCTCTCTCCCTCTCTCTTACTCTCTCTCTCCCCCTCTCTCCCTCTCTCTTACTCTCTCCCTCTCTCTTACTCTCTCTCCCTCTCTGCATCTCTATGTCTCTCTCTCTCCCACTCTCCCAATCGTCACGTCTTTTCTCTCTCTTTTTCTCCCTCTCACCCCCGTCCATCTCTAACTCTCGAAAAGTTGTGAATTTGTCGCTGTCGTCGTTTTCGCTTTGATCAGCTGTCACCGTGTGCGTCGTTTTTAGAACGCTCTCTTTGAGCGGCACATTCCATCAGTGACACATTCGTAACCAGCTAGACATGATGTATAGATACAATAATTCTTGTACATCATAATACTTTTGGGCGACATAATTTTGAAACAGAGTAATACAATTTAATATATGTATACATATATATATATATATATAAACAATAACAACAACATCATCATTATCATCATCATCACCACCAACAACAAACAACAACTAATAGCAATATCACAATGCCGATATATCAAATAAACACAACAACATAATCACCACAACCACCATAGAGATTAAATAAAAAAGAAAAATCCTTAATAAACAAAACCTCTGCATAAACGACAAGGTGAATAATGACACCTATCCCAGTGGTCTCTCGCAAGTCGGCCGTGGTGACTCACGCTGTCTGGTGACCTGCCATCCATCATTCCGTCAACAGTCTCGACAAGGCACTCTCTCCGTCGGCCTCGCTCGGCAGTCGGAGTCGCTGTCCCCGGCAGCCGAGCAGACGTGGCTCGCATACACCCACCACCTCTACGCCGGTGTCCGGAGATCATAAAATCAACACCTACCTACCTACCGGACGGACGGACGGACGGACTGATAGCTAGGCAGACAGACAGACATACAGTCAGACAAACAGACAGACAGACAGACAGACACGAAGGCAGGCATACATACAGGCAGGCATACTGAAAACTTTTTTAACTTGGCCCAAATGCATACCACTAAACAAAACTATACTACCCGCTCTCATGGGAACCACTCTACATAGACAATTAAATACACATTCTAAACTACACATATACTAAGTTAACACCTGTAACGGCAGAAGACCGACAAATTCTAAGCTATTCCGAGAAAAACATGACACCAGAAGTGATTAACCGTGAACGGGTCGCTGGCCAAGAAATCAGTGGGAATATGTGCAGTTCCGTCAGTTAGCAGTTCACCGTAAGTTCAGTTGAGGTCTGCTAATAGAATTACGGCGCTGATAAGCGGACACGGTTATATGTGTATAAAACGTACCCGTCATCGGCCATGTCTACCTCATGTGTCAGAAGTATAATTGGTTGTTTTGTTATCTCGGAATACCTTCAGATCGCCGTCTTTCGAGCTTCTCCGATGTTGTTGTCCGCACCGCCCACTCGTTAGTGGAAGGTTTCGTCGAGGGAGGCTCTTGGCTTTATGTTTTATATCTCAGACGAACTTTCATTTCTAAAAGTATGGTGCGGAAAGGTAAATCGTACACCATTCTGCTAATTACTGTAAACCTGCCAACCCTTTCAGATTTTCATGGTGTCTCCAGGAAATTTTGTGAAACTCCCAGCCTCACGAAAAAGAAGAAAACCTACCGGAATGTAGGCTTTTAGGTGCAGATTAGACATCGAAACTCTAAAGTTGGCACATACGCCAATACGCCTTCTTTCATGACTTGACAGAACGTTTCCATAATCGACCGATGCTGTGACAGGGTGCCCACGGGATAATAATGATGAATGGTTCTTGCGGTTAACAATATAGATATTCTGGATGGCATAACTCTTCCATTCCATTCACAGAATGGGTTGTTCTGGCGAATGTTTAACTATTTATAATGCTTTGTACGCTGTTATCGGCACTTTTCCTATGGTGACCTTTTATACTATACTATCATAGAATATGATGACACAAGTCATTGCGTTCTAGAACGTTTCCAAACACTACCCCACCCCTACCCCAGTCTCCACTTGCACCCGACCGCATTCTACCCCCGGTTGTGCCCCCAAAGGTCTTGATAGATGTCAACAACAACAAAATACAGAGCATAATTATAGTCACGAGGTCTATTTCACCCTACTCCGCCTCTCCCAGCAACTAAATGAGCTTTTGATTGATGAAGACAAGTGGTCTACGCGTCGTACCGCGGCTTTCCTTTCGCATTGCCTCGGCACGCACGCACTCCCGGCGTCAACAACCCGACGCTCGCTTTCGTTCGCACGAGAAACGCGAATCAACAAAGCCGGCGATTCCATTACTGCCATGTCATTAGCTCGAAACTGATCTCTACTGGTATGTTTGGTCTGCCGCGCCGTGAACGGGCAAGATACCTGATCTTGTTTACTAGGTGAGGACAGCGAATCGGTACACTGCTCAGATACGGCAGATTGAATTTCCTTCGTCGATTTTCGTTCCAAAATAATGTCGCGAGCATCTTAACATTCTTTTTGTTTCAAACCTCACAGTGTCCAGTTTGAAAGTCATGTTGTAACCTTTCAAACTTATCTATTAAAAAATGCCGACCGTGTTTTAATCATGGTTGGGTGAAAGGTTCAAACGCGAGAATTTTGACCTATTTTCAACGTAGCGGTAATAGGAGTACACGTATTTTAAACCTAAGTTCAGAAGACTAGGTTTCTATCGTATTGCTTTGAAAAGAGGGGACGTTTCGAGCATTCTGCACATTGTAACATAAATGTATTTATAATTTACAGCAATTACCCGATCTAACAATAAAAATGAATAATTAATTCGCACAATGTCATAGACTCGACTGCTCTTGTTACGATGGTTCACGCTCTACATAAGGTCTATTAGAATATGAATGAACCTGATTCGCGATGGGCTATTTTGTCGAGGGGTTTGACGCCGTTACACTTAGGTTTCTCGTGGGAGTTTTGGTCATAGTTTACTCCGGTGTGTTCGTATTTCGTGTTTACACATTTGATTAACCCGAAACAGAACAAATGGATTAGTATCAGCTGACCGCACAGTGTATAGCGTTGGTCAGAATTAGCAATGTAGTAAACGACAGGGATGCTGTTGTTTGTTAACACGTATATTTACGTTCCGGAAAAATCGATTGATTTGTTTTAAACATGAATGTTCGTATGCACACACGCACGCACACAAACACTCACTCGGATTCATAATCCAGCAGGTTCTGGTCATTTGGATGCTGGCAGAGGTTGAGACAAGACACCTTTGTGTGTCTCCTTTTTACAAACAAACACCAATGTGTGTTTATTTGCAAACGTACACTGGTGTTGATAAACAAGACACACTTGTCGCGGGAGGAATGCCCAGCTGTGGATCCCTTCCTCTCTCTCCCAGGTTAACCGGAAGCCGCACCCCTTCCTCCCTGTGTGTTTTCCCAGGGCATTTCTTCCGGCGAGATTTTGTTGGGGGAGACACTAAATTGCGTCATGGAGTCGTCTGCAATCCACGGTTTGGATCACTCTGTCGATAGACTGCAACATCGATTATCGTTGTGTACAGTAATAATATTTTTTATATTGGCAGATGTCCCAAAAGACGGATTGAAATATAATGTTAATCGAGACATTTTGAAAATACAGAATACAACATGCACGAAAATATTACATGATATCTTAAGTTCAGATTTACACTAAATTGAAGTTATATTATGGTAAGAAGAAGATGTTGTGACAGTGTTTGATTTGAATGTCTTCTTAAAACACAGAATACGTTAACTTAGTTCTCAACGATTCGGCTACATTCTATATAGGGCCTAACCTTCTTCGTGAAACAAAATGGTGTGATGCCAGTTCTTCCTCTGCTCGCCAGATGGTACTCCGAGCAGGCTGTTCTGCTCTATCGAAGGTATCCGACACGTTGAGAAGTAAGGTAACGTGATAGCTGACACTGGTGTAGAGAAGTAAGGTAACGTGATAGCTGACACTGGTGTAGAGAAGTAAGGTAACGTGATAGCTGACACTGGTGTAGAGAAGTAAGGTAACGTGATAGCTGACACTGGTGTAGAGAAGTAAGGTAACGTGATAGCTGACACTGGTGTAGAGAAGTAAGGTAACGTGATAGCTGACACTGGTGTAGAGAAGTAAGGTAACGTGATAGCTGACACTGGTGTAGAGAAGTAAGGTAACGTGATAGCTGACACTGGTGTAGAGAAGTAAGGTAACGTGATAACTGACACTGGTGTAGAGAAGTACGGTAACGTGATAGCTGACACTGGTGTAGAGAAGTAAGGTAACGTGATAGCTGACACTGGTGTAGAGAAGAAAATAATTCAATTCAAATACATCCTTTCAAACTGATGAATATGTTCACAAATGATTTTGAAGATTTTTATTAAGTTATGAATGGGCATGTGGTTGACGGTATCTAAATGTAATACTTTTGAGCCACCTACATCACAACCAAGAGGGTGTCCAGAATGTTCTGAATATATCTTCCTGTCAGTCATCTCAACATTCCTAACGAACCTATTTTCCTAAGCACACAACGCCTGACAGTGTCGTTAAATACCCCCGTAATTTGATACACTATTAAACGACAGCAGCAAATTCGACACCTTCCGCATTAATGGAAACTTTGAGCCTTAACATTCCCGACGGGACATTACTATAACAACCTCTCCAATTGCGATCATCAACCGCGGGTGAGATTGACGTGTCCGTAATCTGGTACTTACGATTACCGTTAGATGGCGATTGACCAGGCTTGACCCCCTCGAGTCAGTACATGTAGGTGAAGCGGAACGGACAGAGCCGTGAGCCAACGGACTTGCCAGAAGACGTCAACGGTTCCGGTTGGTTGTCGGATTAGAAATGAATCGATGGAGTTCAGGAAAAAGAAAGGTTTCTGGCGATGGTGTTCTGTTGAAGAGTTCCTGGCGATGGATTCTGGGAAAGGTCTCGCCAGTGATCGACAGCATTCGAAAGGAGCATGAAAGCAAACGCTGGGATGAGCGCAGGAGAACACAACATGCAGTTATTTAATTGGATCAAAAATGAAAAACAAAAACAAAAACGAAAACAACGACCATTAGTTACACCAATCGTGGAATGAAGAAGGACATGAATTAATAATATCGGTAACAATAAAGTGTGTTCTTATATAGCGCCGGTATCTGCCCACACAAAATGCCCATGGCACTTACTTCGTTGTCAGAGGACGTGTTTTGGCAGCAGTCAAAGCAGCGTCCGTATCGATCTGGGAAAATCGAGACCACTGTCTCTCAGTCTGTGATTGATTTTTGTTGCTGATTGGACTCTGATGAAGGGTCTGCTATTACGAATTCCTGGCAAAAGGTTTCTGGCGTTGTGGGGTCCTAGTGGAGGGGGGGTTTCCTTGTTTGTTCCCAGATGGAGGGTTACTGGGGACGGGTTCTGGATAAGGAGTAACAGAGAGCGGGCCCAGGACGGCGAGACTCAGACAGTTCTCACAGTAGTCATCCTCTCTACGAGACACGAATATTGACTGGCCTGAGTAGTTTTCGCGTTAAAAGCGCCGTTTATCACTCTGAATGTCGCGATGGTTTCCAGACGGCAGGAGGACGCGAAACGAATTTCCGTTTGCAGGAAGCGTCTCGACACTGCAGAATCTCCGGCTGTCTAACCGAATAACGACACCAGATGACTTCGCTGAACGATACGGCACATCAACTCGACGTTCTACTTTTACAATAAACTAACAACAACTGTTAACAATGCAGTGTCGTTTGTTTGTGTTGTTTCATATGTTTTATTCGTTTGGGCGGCAGCTCGGTGGTTGAGTGCCATTCTATTAATCAAGCGGACCTGCTGTCGAGTCCGTCTCCTGCTGTTTCGAAACTTGTGCAACTTTTTTACCACACTTATCTTTTATCTTATCTTACCTGTATTAAGAAATTAATTAATTGTTAATAAATCTGACTTTGTAATATTTAAGGGTGGTCTCACGGTAGCGACCTTGTGGTCTTAGTCAGAGTCTCCTTGGTCAACACAGCAACGTCGTAACTACTATACACCGATTACATAAATATACATAATGTGTTACACTAATTAGTAGTTATCACTTCTTAACAAATTACACCATGAATGTATTGATGTCTATATAATTATGTATAATATGTGTAACATACTATGAGTTAATTATTTTTCGCTGTTTGTTATTTGTACCTAAGAATACCCATTGATCATTGACCATAATAAACTATATTATTGTCATTGCCATTGTCACACAAAAATCCTTTGGTTCCTTCTAATAGATTTATATATGCCAGGAAAAATAACATATTCCAAATGCATGGTGGGTAGAAAACCTATGGTGGACACACAAAGTCAGCATTCTTGGTCTACACAAATCCAGACTGGCGCTGCATTATAACGGAGTGCGTGACATGCGCGTCTTGTGTAGGCCTATATCGGCGACGTATATTGGCTACACATTGTTATTATCATTATTACTAATTCATGTGGTTTTTCGTTGTTTCGATTGATATCACTACCTAAAATGCCCGTCCTCCGGATAGCGCACGCACGCACGCACGCACACACATGCACGCACACATGCACACACACACACGTTTCCACAAGTATTCGCACCGGAAATTTGTTATGACGTAAATGTGAGTTGTTCAACGCCTCATATGGTTTGTAAGATGGTTGCAAGTTACACAAAACGTCCTATTTGAGTGGTGGACGGTTTCCGCAGCACGGAACAATCGCAAAAAAAACGCATAACGTTGTGAAAGATCAATTAACGTCCGTCTGGCGTTTTGTCGGACCCCACAACCGGTAACAATCCTTAAGCTACAGTAAATTTCGAGGAAAAAGGGCGTTACTTTTCTTCTGCGGGTCGTAAATGAATCCCTGACAGTTTGACTCCCTGGGTATAAAACATCTAGGAGTAAAAATGACATACAAGCACACACACACACACACACACACACACACACACACACACACACGCTACCGCAGTTAAAGTTAGGCTAAGGGTTGTTAATTTTGGTTTGATCGTGTTAACCAATAAACTACATGTTATGTTCTTTTGAACTTGTTTGTTGCATTCGTGCTCTTTTCGAGTGTTAACAACCACACGATTATCCTAGTCCAAATCAAGCCTCGTACCGCATTGCAAGAATGTGCTGACAGTGCGTCACTGGTTTATATGTGGGTGTTGTACATGTACCCTTCTTATGTTCACAGTTAGGTACGATTACCATCCCTAGAACAAATTCTACATTGCTGGTAACAAAGGAAGCTTTTCACAGAGACACAATTTTCTTCTAAAACCCAGTTACACAACAACTGGAAAAGTCTAAGGGTTTTCAAAAAATGCTTCATAATCAGGGATCGGAAACGAGGCGCATGTCGATCATCACATGATCAACACAGCAACATGAACAATTAGAGTCTAGTATTGTCGTGAACTCGCGATGCCGTCTTTTGTTCACATATTTACATTTTTGAAAGACCGTTTTCTCATTATGAATACTACGGTTAATTTTTAGGTAAGTACTGCCAGATTCTTATGCTGCAAAATTATTCCTTTTCGTCTCCATATTTTGATCACTTCCGGTAGTCTTGGTTATTGTACGACTGCTGTTTCACGCAAGCAAGGTTCATCTTTCCTTGGTTATAAATATGCGGGATGTTCACACGGTCTTGTCCACTCGCATAAATCTAGCCTTACCGGCCATTCTGGAGTGGCAGTCCGTCTGACTGGAACTGGTCAAGTATGATGGATGCGGCCACTGGCTGCTGGCAGGTCTAACAGGTGGACACTCAGTAACTGGATATCGCGTGGGGGTTTAGTTAAGTCCGCCGGATTATCACATCGAGCCGTGCCGCTGCCTCGATGGGACAATCGGCAGGATTTGGTGGGGATCATTGGATAACATAATATCGACTGCAATGTATTTAAGAAATCAATTAAACACGTCTGTGTGATTTAAGTAATAATGTCTGCGTCGTCTTCTGTCGAGATCATTTGTGCAAATCATAGCTTGTTATGGTACCTTTTGTTATCATTATACAATCTTCCTTAGTGATGATGATGATGATGATGATACTGATGATGGTGGTGGAGATGATGACAACAACGACGATGAAGATGATAATGATGATGATGATAACGATGACGATGATGATGGTGACGACGACGACGACGATGATAATATGTAAGCTTCAGTTAGGCCGTTGGCGTCTCCATGCAATCTTTCTGGCCATTTCGAAGCAACAGTTGGGCGTATACTCGATGATGTCAATCCTTGCCCTGTTCTTCCACCTCTTCACGTTCGTTCTAGTGGCAGGTCGTTCTTCTTCTATGCAGCACAGTGCCGTATTCTCGTGTCTTCTTTCGAATGCCATACTTAAGCAACTGCCTTCTCTTGATCAAACTTTGCATACCTTATTCGTCATAAAACCCTACTTTACCTCTGACCCATTTATTAATATTTTTTCTGCGTCTAATGTATCCTGAATATCATACGTTAGTTGTGTGTTTCTCGTCCTAATTCCTATGTGGCTAGGATTCACTGCAATATTGCGCAAGTAACCAACACGGGAGAACACAGATATGTTTTTCAAGCTTAAATACTAACCACGTCATCGTCTTTCCAGGTGTTAGCGAGGTGACGTACATGCTTCTTCTTCTATGTGCCACAGGCGTTGGCGATCATGGCCCTCCAAACTTCACGGTCGTGTGTAGTTTGTAGCAGTTCTGTTGCGCTCTTTCCACACCATGTTGAGAGACTATCTATTATTTTTATTCTCTGTCGTCCTCGGGATCTTTTTCCTCCTATCTTTCCTGTTGTTACTACATGTTCTAACGTTTTCTTTCTCATGACATGGCCTATGAATAGTGCTTGTTGTGTTCTAACTTTGTTGGTGATCTTTCTTTTTGATTTAGCTGTCCTAAGGATGACTTTATTGCTTTGTTTTGTAGTCCACGGCACTCGCAGCCTTCTTCTTAAGAAACACATTTCAGTGTCTTCTATGTTTTTTTGTGAACTTTTGGTTATTGTCCAGGATTCACATCCATATAGCAATATGGGCTCTATGTAGCATTGCAGTACACGTTTTCTCACTTCAATTGATATATTTATGTTTGTTAGAATGTTTTTCATATTGTGAAAAAAGTTATTAGTGATCTTAAATAGTTAAACATTCGGACTTGCTTCAAAACAATGCCATATGCTACCATGTTGCATGTTGGAGTGTAATTTTTCTTTGAGATGACAATGGTTTCTGTTTTCTTTTCGTTCAGAGACAGATTTTGTTCTCACTTTCCCTTATTACTGTATCTAGCATATGTTGTAGATCTATTTCGTTCTCAGCAATCAGTACCGTGTCGTCTGTATATCGTAAATGATTCATGTTGTATCCCCCTACTTGAATACCTGGCATATCTTCTAATGTACGTAAGATGATCTCAATGTATAGTGAAAAGAGATCGGGTGATAGGACACACCCTTGTCTTACACCACCTTTTATTTCTTGACATTTTCTGATGTAATTTTCTATTCGTATTGCTGCTGTTTGTTCCCAGTACATATTTTTCACAACTCTCAGATCTTTCCGATCAATGTTCAAACTCTCCAGCATTGATAGTATTTCTTCATGACGAACTCCTTTGTGTAATCAATAAAATATACATACAGATCTTTCTGCACTTCCAATGCTCTCTCGATCAGTGTTCGTAGGATGTATTTTGCATTACTTGTAACTTTATCGTCTACAAATCCACACTACTTCTCCTTTTAACCAGCCGGACTCCAATTTATTTTGTCGGTGTAACCTTCATGTCAACCATAGAGCCTAGATATCTGAGCTCGGTCCAATTCAATCTAAGTCTTGTCAATCCTTAATGGGTCTAGCTATTCCATTCAGACCCATCACATTTGTCTTCGCTTCACGGATTATGAGACCGAAATTCCCACACTGTTTTTCAATGCAGTTTTCCAAGTACGGTGAAGATACACAGTAACAGTTTCGGTTTGAAAATCAACGAAGCGAAGGCGAATGTGATGGCTTTGAATGGAATAGTTCCAGAACAGACTGACGACACTTTGACTGAGCTGGTACGTAAGTTTTCTGGTGGGTGTTCTTCAAATTCTTGCGGTAACCAAAGTATCGGAAAACACCCGCCTTAAATCAAAAGGAAGTCAAACAAACACAGAAACCCTTGAGGAGGGAACGGCCTGGGCAGGGGGTGGCCTGGATCGGTGTTTTAAAAGCAAACACTTACCAGTCATCACCCGTATCGGTTTACAAACCGGCTCCCCCCACACAACGGGACAAAAGACATAACCCGAATCGACATAACGTGGGCGAAGCTCCATTCTCAAAACATCGCCCATTCAACCCCCGCTACGAGCTTTTTATGTCTCTGTCACCTTTCCGTACGAGGGCAGCCGATGAAAGACCCGGCCGCCCGGGATGTCTTTCTCGACGCTCAAGAGATTGCAGCGTCGGATTCGGGTCAGCGGAGACGCCATTTTGTTTGGAACGAGGTCACGATGTTTGCGCCTGCCAGACAACGCCACCTTGTCCGATGACTGTATTTTCTGTTTGCTTGACTCGTTATGTCCCCCGGCGATCAGCACTTTCTCGCATTTGCCCCGCGGGACTGGGGGTTCTGCGTACGTGTGTGGAATGACGTAGAATGACGTATGCCCCAGGCACTGGTGCAGTTTCCACCGTCAGGGACGTCGATGCGACGGGGTAGTTTTCTAATGACACGTTGTAGTTTTTTACGTCAGGGTACATCTGTTTGCGAAATTCGCTAAGTGTCGCCTAAGGTGTGTGTCCATGTGCACGCAGGCACGTACACGGCTGTCTGTAGAACCCGAGCCCAATTTTCTACGGTTAATAGCATTTAGCGAAATATGATATGTGCGCTCACGATAAAAACCGTGTTGATCGCATTATGTATACGCGGGGCATTATAACAAGCATAAACGTACGGTGCACACTACGCATTCAGTGATTGCGTAGATTTAGTACGAGTCTCTGCGTTAACCTCAAACACCGATGACTGGTAAATGTTCCGGAATTCTCGACGGGACTACGACGTTGCTGGTGGTCTTTTTAGTGGCCCCGAGGTGGCGCTCTTCTCAGATGAACCCCTTTGACGCCGGCTACTGTCGGCGTAGTCGTAATGGTATTCTGTTGAACGCGCATGCCATTTGTGTTTGTAATACATCGCATAATGGTTGCCGCTGTTTGACATTCAATTGTCGCTGGTTCAACGAGAGACAGCGTACGAACGGTGGACAGTGTGGGGACAATTTATATGCATTCCCGTTGCCCAGTCTTGTCTTTTAACACTCAGGTGCAAGTGTATTCCAGAATTACAGTAATATTTACTGGTCTGTCTGCGAATATTTGATCGATTTGCTGACACCTAGTGCACGCACATTTGGAGACGTACACACTCGCGCGCTTGCGCGAACAGACACACGTGCACCGGATTCGGCATATAAGAGTATCACTTCCGGCAAGAACAATTTGGCTCTATTCGACGGCTAATTCATTTAACCGAATTTCCGAAAATAATTAACATTTGGAAGTAAATGCATGTCAAATATTTGAGGTATATTTGATCTATACTGAATTTTATGCACAGTAGCTAAAAACGGTCTTAGAATGACAAAAGTAACAACCTGGTTAGGACGCGTAACATTGTCGATTATACTATCTAAACAGCGCATTTAACGCAGCGGGAATGCCATAAATGATTCCTTCCCAGTCATTTCCATCTATTATCCGGCACATTTTGTTGTGCGCGATTCTGTTAAGCGCAGTCTTCTACACAAACATGCGCGCGCATACACCCATTGTACAATACGCTACTGATGATACGCAGTCGGTGTATCACCAAATAGTTCACCCATATTCCGTCCACGCAACACGTACGCTGAAACTGGGTGTGGGATTCCGCGTAAATGTGATGTGCATTCGCGCATGTCCAGTGTCCTGAGGCATGCGTCTACAGTAGACCCACATCACTCGAGTTGACGGCTGCGGAATATCGGATGACATCCCGTAATTGAACGAAGCCGTTGTCATGGAAACGAAAAACACGACGCATGTTTTGAATTAAACAGCGAGGGCTGACTGTGACACAGCTCGACGCTGCAGAATGACTCGGTTACACATTCTCCGTGCTGGTGGCTGACTTGATTTGAATACATCAATCGTTGTTCATGTGTTCTATTCCGTCCTGTCATCCATTCTTTCCGCTTTAAGTAATCTTGTTTAGCTTCGTCTGTTCCTTTATGTCATTGTTTTAGTTCCGTTGTGGTCTTCCTTTTTTGTTTACCTTCCGGGATGCCTTCAAGGTTGGCTTTGACTGGAAGACTGTTTCATTTCATTTGTCCGTCTTGATTTACTGCTGACGTAGACCAGTATGTTTCATGTTTGGCAGCGCAAACAGGCGATTTAATTAATTGGCAACACATTTGAAATAATACTTGGGGGTAATTTTCTGATTGTCCAAATGCTATAGTTGTAGCTTGCATAAGGCCGATACTCACCACAACGGCATCGCCTGAAATAGAATTGGTCTATTTTTTAATGCGACGCCATTTTTTATTTGAAACAGTGTTGACACTATGCACTGATGTTAAGAAGTTTATCCGAAGAAACACAAACACATGGCTAAACCTCATGTACGCCGAGGACTATATGGACAACATTAAATTTGTTAAACTCAAAGTTCGGCCCGAGATTATGTATATTTATATTTAACCTAGAAACAATGTTCTATATAGAAACAAAGCAATGGTGTTGATGATTGCGATATATATGTCAACGCACATTTTCTCTTTTACAGTAAATAATGCAAAACATGTAAATTAAGTTAAGTAAATTTCGCCATCGGGAAACATTATCACAGAACATCAACTGTAACTACTTCGCAAGAGTTCGTTGCAACCTGGTTTTGTGGGTCTAATTGACTGTACGTGTTATGTCAGGGATCAGGTGCCGCCCCAGGGACGTGGAAGGGTAGAGCTCAAGTCACATGCCTCTTGTTCTGTCTGGTACAAGGGAACGTAGCACACAAAAACATTTCACCGATGGGTCTGCGGTAAGGAAAAGGCTTGCCTTGGGCGGTTGCGATTCTGATAAAAAAAAATGAATCGCGGTTCATTCGGTGTATCCTTGTTTGTCTTCCCTTCTGAAAGGTGACGTTAACAGGAGTACCACAGTTAAGCCTCCTGCCAAGGGGCCTAACTCTGACATCGTGCAAAGAGTGTTGCTCGAGAAATAACAATCAGTAATACATGCCGGATACGTACCAAGGGCTGCCATTTTAATGACTGTTAAATCCATGATTTTAGGAGATAAAAATAAAGCAACCGTAAGTGGCATCAAAGACATTGTGTATAATAAAACAAATTGGCTGCATCTCGCAAAATTGCCAATGAGACTGCTCGCCATGTTCACCTGCGTCACCTCCCGGGTATGGGGCAGGTGAATTTGAATGTGTGCTGTGTGCGTGTATGTATGTGTGTGCATGTGTGTGTGTGCGCTCGCGCGTGTGCGTGTGCGTGTCTCTACGTGTGCGTGCGTGTACGTGCGTGCCACCGATACAATCTATCAATGGCGTTATTTTTCTGCTCTATACACGCCTACCCGCACGCCGACTGTGTCGACCCCCTAGGGTCTAAATGTCTGGCTTCTGACAGGATCGTATTTCCGGCGGGTTTTTAATCTCCGAACTGGGACGCACACTCCAAGTGGCCGCTCCGCTGTTACACAAACTAATCTGATGAGACGAACTACATAAAAAACAGCGTCGGGAGATTATTTCCCAGAAGCCGACACGGCGCTAGGCTGTGTAAACGTCCAGTCTTGGCCGAGGGCTCGCTCCGTTAGACACTGCTATTGTTTGCACTCTTGTGCTTTCCGAGCAAACATTGTCGTAGCGGTTTAGGTGTTTGTATGAAAACCACTTTTAAAGTCGTGTCTAAACTGGGCCGGAATTCTGCAAACATGGTCTATGTTGTCAACGGACATAATATCGAAGGGTTCGCTGACTCTAAACTCGTGGTATCGCGTGCAGGAGGCGGGAGGCGCCGTCTGATTAATGATACGCGACGGGCAGGCCAAAACAAGCTGCTGTAATCATTGTTATCGTCTCACGATGCGCATGCGTTTTTCCCGACATGAGGCGTTTCGTTAATGGGTCAGGACACAGTTAAACTTCCGGAAATGCCAAATGTCGCGCATAAAACAAGCAAGTAATTTGTCACTTTATGTTATTTTACTTTCCAAGAAGTATTACCAGCAAGGTTGGATCGTTCGAAGGATCAGACTTGAGGCAATGAGGTGTTGCACTATAAAGTGAATTTGAAGAAACATCGATAGCTGGTTAATATTTTGCAAAACGTTTTGAGAGACAGCGCGTATCGGACATGATTGAAAAAGCTGGCAGTATGTGATCTAACTATACCTAGTTCAGCGTATCAAAAACATAACGGCAGTGGCAGCTATAGTAAAACAGTATAACACTTTGGTAGTCCAAGTTTCTTATAATCAAATAAAACGTTAATACGACCTTCGATGGAAAATGCACTATAGTCTATCACCGCGAACGAGCCCCAGTAAAATCTGGGTAAAGCGGGTCAGGAAAACATGTTTCCTGTATGCGGGACACGGTACAGGTAGCCCACGAACTCACAAGCATTAGGCTAACGCCCCACAAGCCACGGGCGTGTGTAAATGTAGAGCGCGGTAGCAGTGGTTAGAACACTCATTGTTCAATTTCAGAGAACCCAGGTTCGAATCCTCTTGCTGCAGTTCCGAAATTGGACGATGCCGTTCACTCCACGATGCTTCAGTTCAATCACCTGCATAAATGAGTACCTGGCTATAATCAGAGGTGGATATATGTGAACGAACAACCTAATTTATTTCGAGCAGCACGTGCGGCTTGGCTGAATGGTTGCCATAGAAATCGAAATAGTGTTCAAATGAAAACGACCGTCACGAGGTGAATGGTTCAGAATCTTGAGTAGTCCTGAAGATTGAATACCGTGCTATATAAGAACATTACCTATTTTAAATAAACTTTCTAGTCTGGCAGTTCCAAGACATAGATCTGAGCCGGAGCTAATTTCTTAAAATTTAAAACTTGCAGTGTCTGACACACCGAAAAAGTTGCATACGTATTCCATAGCATGTTGTCTGCATATTGTCACCAACGAACACAACACATGTGCTCAAAATAATTTATTGTCAGTACGTTTGTCGTCACACTTTTTAATCATACGCTTTGTTATGGTTTTCATAAAAAAAATTATTTAAATTGTATACGTCTGCATGGCAATTGTCAAGTAACCCGTTCTGTGAAAGATTCGCGTAATCGTAAATCAACGGAAACTTTAATAAAGGGTCATAAAACATAATGGGGTCGTAAAACGGGTGAACACACACAAAGAGAGTTTACGTTCTACAGTTGGAACGCCTGAAAAACAAGCAACACATAACTGATACCGCGCATAGTAAACAGTCCAGTCTATTTTCAACCGTACCGACATACATATGGTGTATACCCTTTTGCACCCGTCTATGTTACCTGTCATTACTACTGTGGTAAAGATCAGGTCTTCTATATATTTATAGACAAACACCCGCATTGATTTCTTTATATTGATATTATTGCATGCATGCCTGCCCACTAATAAAACAACAAATGCATTTTCGGTTATTTTTTAATTGTTTTTATGTGACTGATACATCATGTAGCCAACACCTTTGTATAAATTCGGACATTGTAATGTATAGTTAACCAGAGGCGTGTTTACTGTTGACATTGCGTCCCCTTTGTCTCAGATTTATTATTTAATCCCGATAAATAACATACGTGTAATACAATCTTAAGTTCTCAACTTTCTTTCTAGCAGTGTAAACGGACTTGATGTTGACGCCGAAATATGTCGCAGGCCAGCAAATATCCGATGTTCGTTTAGCCATGATCAAGGCATCTAGAAATGCGAGCTGTTAGCCCAAATGACGGTCAGACACAGGGTGTTTGATGACCAGCATCTTGTTTGTCAGGTCAAAGTCAAAGACGCCTGGTTTGTCAATAACACCGCGAACGCCCATAGTCTATAGGGTAACTTATGCTGCATTCGACGGGTAGCGATGAAGTTGGAAGAAAAGCGAACCTGACAAACAAACGGATCATTCCATGTAGAGTTAGAATGAACTATGAACATGTAACAGATATCACGTACATGATATGACAAGCGCACGCTACATACAAACAGTATAAGCTACGTACACA
>CAXEFP010001061.1:22500-26675 GCA_963995525.1 Escarpia spicata
GTTCACTTTCCAGAATTGCCCTTCAGCGGTTGTCACGCGAGATCGACCTTAGCCTTCGAGCGTGTGTGCAGTGACGCGTGACGGTCACGCGTGACTGACCTCAAAGAAACAGCACCGCATGTTTATTTTTCTACGAATTTGTCATCGTGTACTATTAATGTTCTCCATTAAATAATATCATGCAATAACACTTAGCCGCGAAATACATTTATATATGTTCCTTAGAATCGTCAGCAGATTTCATTGACTACTTTTGACGTGTTGAAAAGTGCCCTTACCAGTCGGGTAGTGTCACGCGATTCGTTTGACAATGCCCTGATTGTTTCACACCTTGTGGGCACGGGGTGCGTAATTGGTCACCTTTTTCTAGTTTCTAGTGATACAGTAGAAACGTCAGTATATTGTGTCGTTAACGTTTATTAATGTGCAGGCAGAGTGCCTTTTTACCTCGTTTACAACATCTCGAAATATACGTTGCAATAGCGCTGTGTTGCAAAAAAACGCTTCCGATCTTATTATGAATGGCGCTTGACACCTGTAGAAGCGAATAAATAACGATATAACAGTGATCGTGTACAATGGGGTCCCAAGACTTGATCTATAGCTTGTGAGAAAAAAATAAAAATAAAGGAGCGACAGCGCGAAGCAGCGACAAACAATACAACGCGTTGTGCGTTAAATGTATGCCGTGTTGTTTATGACTTTACTGCTGTCACCGTACAGTTGGCCTCACTCATTCTCCGCGTCCGACCCGAAACATCACAGCCGCGTCTGAGAGCACGCACCCGGACATCAGTATTCTACACAGCCAACGGTGATCACATGAGAACCCCAGGGGACCGATTCATTCACATTCCTGTGAGCTCATAAGCCAGATTTTGCTCTTTAAAATCGAGTTCGCTCGTTAGCAATGGTCTTGCATACTGAAAACTATCAAAACAGTGTATCAAGGAACCAGTGCTCCTTAATTCTAACAACATATTGCATTTGATGATCTATTTTCTTTAATATCAACTCGTTATCTTATTGAAACGACCCCCAACCCTTTAGGGTAGCCACGCGGAATGAATATGTTTTGCAGCCTCGTTACCAGAGCCCAGGTCATGGGGCAACGTGGCGTCATCGACGACATCCTCTCCGCAATCGGCGCCCTGCAGAACAGGTTTCTGCACGGTTGTCTGATCAGGGGTACGCATCCTGCGCCTATTATTCCGATTTGCCGTGGGAATTAAAAGCATCAGGTTACCGTTTGGTTGAGTGTTTTTATTACTCTGTCGCCCACTCAACAGTGGCCCACATCTGAATGTGCATTCGTGACGAATCACGCACATCAATTGACAATAGTCCCCCTGTGCTGCCTTTGAAATCGTGTCCTTATATAAGATCCAACGAGTCTACTTTTAAAAAACTACCCGACCACAGTTATAGCTTCTCTATACCTTCTGTCCTTGTGTTTTCTCTACAAATTCTACCTCTCGCGCCTGCAGCTTCCTTCCAATGGATGCCTTCTACTCTCGTGCCATCCTCAAACCACCGTTCTTCTGCCTCTGCATATCTTCCTATACATTTTCCGTCAACGTAAGGTATCGGCAGGAATCAGACAACTTCCAACTGTCTTCCCGACTGCAGCCTTGTCCCGTCGCTCTATATATATTGTCCTATACGTATTCCCTCAGCGGAAGACATAGGCAGAGATCAAGAGCTCCTAAAGATGCCAACCGGAGAATGGTGACCATTTGTCACCTATCATAGACGGATGGCGAAGGGCATCGCAGAATCTCGCCCGGTTCCACGGCATGGCACGGGAACATGTTGACATCAACGCGGCCGTGTTGTGAAGACGGAAAGTGAGAAGGGCTTTCTTTACCAGCAGGTGGCCTGCATCGAGCCGTGCTGTGCCGTGACATCGCTGCCGTGACTGTCTCTCTCATCTCTCTCGCGACAGACACTGCATGCGCCCTCAAATACGCACCACCTGCGAACGGCTGTGCTTCTTAATTATCTCGAACCCAAGACGACATGACTTATGCACGTCGTCACGAACGTCTCACAAGAAACATGTCACTGAGATACCTGCCTGTCACTCTGAATGACACACTGTCATTTTATATTCACGTCTTATTTGTCGTATTTTAATAACACGTTGCCATGGGTCTTCCTACGACGAGTGAAACTACGTTCGCGTGTAATAATGGCGGCCCGCCTACTTATTGTTGGTGTCGATGAACTGTGATGTTTCATTCCGTAACGCGTAGTGTTTCGGTGATGTCACTGTGATGAAAAAAACTCTATGTGGAATTGGGTTGTAACAAGCCGGTAGCTTTATGGGACGAAGTTTCAAACAAATCCGGGTCACACAAAGTAGGAAAAGGTCAGGTAGGCACGAGCGAATGTTCCAGTACACTCGTGTCCATGATATTATATAAAATTATGACTGACGTCACTGTCGGCATATTGCGAAAGAGAGATGTTTCTTTATACAATTTTTCCTGTGCAAGATACCACCGGATTGGTTTCTGCCCTCAACGAATTGTATGCGTATATGTGTGACGAATGCGTGCGTGAGTGAATGCGTGCGTGAGTGGGTGTGCGCGCTTGCGTGCTGATGTCGGTCGTGTACGCATATATGTGCATGTTAGGATGCCTCAAAAGTAAACATATTACCACAACACCTTGCAATGCAGAGCAAATATACAACAGTACTGTCTAACCTGCCGTCCAGGTGCAGCCACGTTCGTTCCACATGGCTGACTACACTCGTCACGGGTGACTGACTCCGTCTCCTACTGCAGACACGAGCAGACGCTAACATCTTCAGTGATGGTTGGCGTCATCTACGTAGCCGGCACGCTGTGACAGCCATTCACGATGTCACACACACAATGGACCAGTGTTCACGGTCACGAGACCATAAAGTCTACACATTTGTCCCATGCAAAACAAGACTAACATTTCGTAACACACACGGCGGCGAATGGGGAATACATACATTATTCTAATAATATTGCGTTCTGGTGTTCTCTCGTATTGACAGTGACTAAACGACTTGGGACTCTACATTTAAAAGAGTGTCCGAGATTACATGATGACTCGTAATTTTCGTACATTTTTTGCTGTGTCGAAAGTTTTTAATAAGTCGTTAACTCATATTCACGGTGAATACGAACACACCGGAACGCAGCGTAAATGCAGAGGTTTTAGGGACAATTCGGTGACAACTTGACAGCCTGGTGTACACTGACATAGCGGTTCTTTCACCTTCGCACAATGCGAGGGCTCGGCAGTGGCCCGTTTTTACGGGACCGTTCCTGAATTACGCGAAATCAACTCGGCCGGTCCTTTTATGGGCATACGTAGTATTACCGCGTCGTGATTTCACGCGTGGGCTGTCAGCGAGTGAGTCACCGTATCCGAACAATCGGGTGTGATTTGTTGGGGACGCAAAGGTGAGACTACCAGCGTTGGTGTCTTAGTACACAAAGCCATTTATCATAACACCTGATGGCTGCGAGCACAATCAGAGAAGACTAAGAGAAGCCAAAATATAAGGTTTTAAAATATGGAATGGTTATGAAGATATTAATAGAATTATTGTCAGTAAACTTAAAAACCGCAGTAGAACCAGAATTCAAAAAGCAGCATTACTATGGAAAAGTGTAGGTTAGATATGGGAAAACTGTTACGTTCACACAGGACGATAAACGACTAAAAACAATTTTTAATGACTGTTTTAATGTAAATAAATAAAATAAAATTAACATATCCGATAAGTGAAAAATGTTCGCTTGTCGAAAAATCAACGACTTCCTTGTCCGCATACCGTCTGGAGCTTTTGCCTATGGTTGGCAATCTTGTTCAATCTTGTTAAAGAGTTCACACAGTCTGCGATAGATACGTGGTGGTTTCATGCATATTTATACATATGCCTTACACAACGCACAAGTAAATATAATCACATACACGCGCTATCGCACACCGTCATTCATGCTTCGTGTAAACATAACCACATTACTGTTCTCCCCCGCATGGCGTAAGTACGTCACAATACAAACATTAACATTTGAACACCTATTGTTCTGTATCCCTGTCTGTGGATGTACCGGTATCTACTTGCTGCTTTTTCAATTCCTAATATGTGTCTAACTTTGCGTCGAAGGACAACGTCAATATTATTG
>CAXEFP010001062.1:0-12000 GCA_963995525.1 Escarpia spicata
TAGTACTCTATGGGATGTTACATTATATAACACTATGGTATTACCTCATTTGGTTTATTGTAGTACTCTATGGGATGTTACATAATATAACACTGTGGTATTACCTCATTTGGATTATTGTAGTACTCTATGGGATGTTACATTATATAACACTATGTATGGTATTACCTCATTTGGATTATTGTAGTACTCTATGGGATGTTACATTATATAACACTGTGGTATTACCTCATTTGGATTATTGTAGTACTCTATGGGATGTTACATTATATAACACTATGGTATTACCTCATTTGGATTATTGTTGTACTCTATGGGATGTTTGCTCAGATTCTAACATAACTAGACTTCAGAAATTACAGAATCGAGGAATGCGTATTATCCTGGGGTGCCATCACAGGACCCACGTCTCTGATATGTTAACATCTCTAAAATGGTTAAATGATCGTCAAAGATGTATTCTTCTTAAATGTACTATTATGTACAACATTGTAAATGGTAAAACTCCAAATTATCTTTAAAAGGTAACTCCTGGCATATCTCACAGTTGTAGTACAAGATCTAAATCATCAAAAGTCTCTCAAATATACTGGCACATCATTGTGGAACAACCTACCATCTGAAATTACAAATTACATATACATATTGTAAATGTGTTCGTTTTAAATTGTATATCATACCACATTCTCATAACTTGATTACGTATTGTGGCATCACCACTTTGGGGTATATTTAACATCAACCAAATGCTCCCCCTGGGTGCTGATACCACAACTACACCATTATTCTTCAGTATTATATTTCCATCCAGTATACCTGCTCACTTACTTTTACATACATAATTTATTATATTGTTTACATACGTTAAGTATGTATTATGTTGTTATCATGATGTATGCGTGTCACCACTACCAAAACAGTTTTAACTGAATGTAGTCTGTGAATAAATATCTTGTATTTTGTAGGTGGAAGACGGCCGCGAAATAAAATGCACAAATATTAACCAAAAGTAATTGTGACGTCACCAGCTGAACGTCATCGGCGCGCAGAACATTTCGGGAATATGTATTGATGGCGGACGCAACTAAGCGACTAGACGTCGTTCTGTTGACCGAACCGCCGTGGTCATACCTCGGAAGTGGGGAGAAGATTGAATGTCACACAAGTCCAGTGCAGCGGAGATAAAGTATGACAAGTATAGTATTAGTAAATAGAAGCGGTGGCAGAGATATTGAAAAAAAGCCAGGCAGCTTGTAGACAACTGACGGGTGGTTTATGGCTGTGCTGAGAATAAGGCGTTTGATTATCCATGAAGTCATGATTACTTATTTACGTATGCCCTCCACTTGACGTCATGGGCTGTCTCCATTGTTTTCTGTCGGCCATTGTTGTAGTGGGAGAAGTTCCAACGAGACCGGTGTCTCCCATGGTGGTATTTCAGCGTCCTATTCTCCGAGGGCCCGAGGGCTTCCACAAGATAACTCTGTTAGCTATTTCATATTGGCGTCTCACATGTCCTGCCAAACGTAGACGACGACGTCTCACGGTAGTGAAGATTTGTGGTAGATTGCCCGTTGCCGTACAATACCTGGTTGATGAAATGACCATACAGGCACATTGTAGATTTTGCTTGGTAGTGTTGTGTAGGAGACGTCAGATGTTTGTGTCAGTGTCCATGATTCACAACCATATATGAGGATCGGTTCAATCGTGGTCCTGAAGATGTTTAGTTTGGTGAGTCTGCGTATTGACGATCGCCATACGTTACCATGCGCATGAACTGCTGCCCACGCCTGGGTTTGTCTACATTGAATGTCATGTTGAGATCTAGTGTAAGAGCCGAGGTATTTGAATTCTTCTACTTTCTCTATTTGACTTCCATGTAGGGTGTGTCGATTATTTGATCATCTCAAATACATATATCTTTAATTAGATTACCCTCAATTTATTCTCAATTTAATTACACGTAGGCCCTATATAATTAGCAAACACAATGCACCCAGTAATTATTTACGATTTAGCAGTCCCCTCTCTCCGTCCACGATGCATGTCCTAGCCGTGTGTTCAAGCAAAGTACCATATATAACGTATTTGTATCTACGAGATGGCCCTTTTATTGCAAATCGTGACATGTGTCTGTGCTCAATTTGAAGAAAAAGTGTAGCGATTTCCGCTGTCGCGCTTATTTATCCGGGCGTTAAATGTTATCCGGGTGATGTTTATATGCATATGTAAGGCATAATATTTGGCACCAGTAGATCACGTAGTGATAAATAATATCCAGTAGTTAAATATGTTTCGTTTGTTGTCGTAATACGACCGTTATAGTTGAAGTGATTCGCTATGATAGGTATAATGACGTTCAGCTATGCACAAACACTCGATCCAGGCTGATCGGCTAACTCACCAACTGGTGTTTATTGGGCGTAGTGATACATGCGATAATGTAGTTCGCTATAGCAATTATGGTATGTGCTATATCACAACATCTCCCTCTGCAGAAATAAAAGTGAACGATATACATAGAACTAGAACAATAATTATGAATATGAGATTATGAGTAAGCTTATATAACACAGAACTATTCTAACGTAATTGTATAGTCAATTAATAACTAGTCAAAATTACTCATTGCTGAATCTGGCCGGCTTCCTGATCACGCGCCCTGATCGTCGGATCGCTGGTTCGGAGGGCGGTGTGTCACCGGTCGTTGTGACGGGCACCGCGACCGTTTGGTCGGAGGTGTCGTCGTCGTCCAGCGGGTCACGGAATGTCACGGATCTTGGAGTTGGCGTCAACACCAGCTCTCTCAGATGGGACCTTGTTCTGCGCAGACGCGTGCCATTTGGCGTCTGTACGATGTATGAACGCGGTTCTGTGCTCTGCGCGATGATCTCTCCAGGGCACCATTGGTGTGTTTCCTTGTTCAGGATTCGCACGCGTTGCCCAGCATGCAGCGGAGCGAGCTCTGGACCCGCGGGTCGGTCGTGGTCCCGTATCATTCGATCTCTGCGTCGCTCGAGTTGCTCGTTGTTCGATTGCTGGCTCTGCGTCAGCGTCGGGTGGTGACTCGGTAGGGTAGTGCGCACAGGTCTGTTGAACAAGATTTCACTCGCGCTAGATAGATGACTATCCAGCGGCGTGCATCGATGGTGTTGTAAGGCAATTAGTACGTCGCTGCCCGTCTTCGCACATTTCTGTATGACCGCTTTCACCGCCCTGACCTGTCTCTCAATGAGTCCGTTGGATTGAGGATATATGGGTGATGTTGTAGTGTGTTTGACGTTCCACTTCTTACACATGTCGTGGAATGGTTGCCCTACATACTGTGGGCCATTGTCAGTCACTATTTCCAGTGGTGGTGAGAACATGCTGAACCATTCTGCTGACATGTTCGCGATGGCAGAACTGGTTGTTGACTGCATCTTCTGGACGAGGTAGAACTTGAGTGAAAGTCGCTAATCAGCAGGTAGTTGTTTCCTTTGACCTGGAACATGTCGCTTGCCACTTTAGTCCACGGTGTTGATGGTACGTCGTGGGCGAGGAGAGGTTATTGTCGGTGTTCTGGCTGATTCTCCTGGCAGGCTGCGCAGGATTTCACCATTGTCTCAATGTCTTTGTGAATGTTTGGCCAGTAAACTGATTCACGCATCAGTCGTCTGGTCTTCCCGATTCCGAGATGTGCTTCGTGGAGCTGGCCTAGGATGTCTTTCCTCATCGCCTCAGGAATTATGACCTGTCTCCCTTTGAAGATGACGCCATCAGAGATGCCAATTTCGTCGCGATAGGACCAGTATTGGCGAAGGTCCTGTGGCAGATCTCTGATCGTGTCGGGCCACCCGCTGTAGACCACTTGCTGGAGGGCTCGCAGTGTGCGGTCTGAGGTGGACAACTCTCGAAGCTGAGCACGTTTGTCGATGCTAAAGTTGATTAGATCGATGCTGTCGATGACGTTTTCCTCTTCTTCATCTTGCACGACAGCATCCACAGCCACGTCCAGTGGGATCTCAGCGTTGTTCTTCGGGTTGGGGAGCCTCGACAGAACGTCGGCAATGATCATCTTGTTGCCTGGTCGATACACAAGTTGGAAGTCGTACCCCTGTAGCTTGATCAGGAGTCGCTGGAGACGTGGAGGTGCACTCTTCAGCGGCTTGTTGTGTATCGTTATCAAAGGCTTGTGGTCTGTTATAACAACGAACTGCTTTCCGAACAGGTAGGTGTGGAATTTCTGGATGCCATTTACGATCGCTAGTGTCTCACGTTCGATGTTCGATGCGAACGCCACGGGTTTGTTGTTCTGCAGCAGACAGGCACCCAACCCTTTCTGCGATGCGTCGACTTCCAGCGTCGTTTCCTTCTGTGGATGGTAGTACGCCAGACATGATTCGTTGCTGATACATCTCTTCAGATCGTCATAGGTGTGTTGGTGGTCCTCGTGCCACGCGAATGGTACGTCCTTCTTGGGGAGTTCTCTCAAGGGTGCCACCTTGTCCGCAAAGTGAGGTATGTACGCTGCAAGGTAGTTCATCAGGCCGATGCATCGCTGCAGGTCCTCCTTGTCCTGAGGGGTCGGCATCATGCGTAAGTCCTCAATCTTGCTCGGGTCTGGTCTAATTCCGTCTTGGCCGTAGACTGACCCGAAGAAGACGATCTCGTGGGTCTTCACGACACATTTCTTCGAGTTGAAGACGAGACCTTCCTCACTGGCGACCTGCATCAGTCTCAGCAGGTTCTTGTCGTGCTCCACGTCGTCTCGACCATACACGACTACGTCGTCTGCGATGCCGACGCAACCTGGCGTCCTGGCTAGTATGCGGTCCATGGCCTGCTGGAATAGGTCTTGGGATACGCACAGGCCAAACGGAAGCCTCTTGTAGCAATACCTGCCGAAAGGTGTGCGGAAGGTCGTCAGTTCCTGACTGGCCTCGTCGAGGTGGATGGACCAATACCCAGCCTTGGCATCCATCTTGGAGAAGACGCGTGCCTCTGCAAACTCAGGATTGAGCTCTTCTAGAGTCGGTATTTTGTGTGGGCACCGCTTGAGGCTGTCGTTGAGACGCTTAGGGTCTAGGCAGACTCTCAACGAACCATCCCGCTTCACAGTCGTGGTGATTGATGAGCACCAGTCCGTGTGGTACTCGATCTTGCGGATGATACCATCACTCTCCATATTGTCCAATTCTCGTTGGAGTTTCTCTTTGAGGTGAATGCTGCACTTGCGTGGTGCATCGATTGATGGTTGCACATCTGGTTTCAGTACTAGGCTAGCCTTCCCATCGAAGCTACCTATGCGGTCGAACTGCTCTGGAAAACGCCTCTTCAGATCATTCACGGACTTCACGGTCATCGCATGTTGGGTTGTTTTGTCTCTCGACTTGACTGCATTGATGGTGACAATTGTCATCTGTTCACATGCTCGCAAGCCTAAGATTGCTGGCCCGTCGACATCGACGACGTAGAATTTGTACTTTCTCCACTGGCATTCTTTGTACTGGCAGAGTATTTTCATTGCACCGCAGCATTTTATCTCGCCACCATTGTAGGCTGTCAGCGTAGTGTTCGGTACGGGCTCAACTTTGGTTATCCATTGGTCACCGTACATTTGTCGTGCTATGCGTATGGGCAGTGTGTTGCCCGAAGCGCCAGTATCAACCTTCAGTTTGAGTTCGTGGACGCCCTTCATGTCAGCGCACACAATGTTAAGTTGAGCGTACACTTCGTCACGTGGAAAGTCTGTGCAGCGACCCGGGTTTTCTGTCGTCATCGTGCTGAACGACTTCGTGTAGACTTCGCCTTCACTTTCACTTTCGTAGTCCGGGTTCTCGTTTTCTGTTTGGTAGCCAGAAAGTTCATGGATTGGTTTATCTGGTCTGCGGCGACTGTCACGTCGGCTTCGGCTCTTTGGCTGGCTATCACGTCGTTTGCGATACCTTTGTTGTTCATCTTTCTGTTTCTTCCTACAACACTTGGCCCAGTGCCCGATGCCATCGCAGTGCTTGCATCTGTCTTTGTATGCAGGGCACTGCCTCGGTGCGTGTGACAATGCACAGTTTCTGCACGCGTTTCGGTGCTTTACCTCACTGATTGATGTGTGATGTGTGGATAATGTTTGTAGGGACGCTTTTCCGGCGGCTATGGCCTCGTACTTGCGTGCCTCTTGCAGTACACTCCTCATGGCGTACCCTTTGTTTTGGTCTAACAAATGCTTCTGCAACAGTTCATGAGGTGTACTCGCTATGATGAGCTCAATGACTCGCTCCACTAGCTCACATTCATCAAAGTCGCACAAACTGCCTTTATGATGCGCTCTGTTGACAAACTCGTCTGTACTTTCTCGCTCTGTTTGACGAAATGTCATCAGTTCCATTCTGTGGATGCGAAAGTTCACCTGTATGTATAGTTGGTCTTCAAACATCTTATAGAGTTTTGCGGGATCTTGCTTGTCTGTGTCTGATAACATTGACGCATTTAAACGCTTGAGTCCTTCATTACCAACAGCAATCTGAATTTTGATTGCCTGTTTAGCTGGGTCAATGACATTCTCGTCTGTGAGTATCAATGTCATTCGCTGTTTAAAGAGTTTGAATGTTTCTGCGATGTTATCGCCTTCCCAGTTCATAGTTGGGTATTTTGCCATTGTTAGCTGGTTATGTGTTGCACAGTGTGTAAGGTATAGCTACTGTAGCCTGGCGACCGCTTTTATGGGTCCGGCTTTACGTAGGCTTACATAAAACTAACACTGTCACAGTTCACAAAGACGCTAACGGTGTGCATGTGCGATGCTGTCGCCTCCTGGTGATCAGTTGACAACTTCTCCGACGTTGGTGGCGCCTTCTGGTGATCAGCTTTGACAAATTCTTCGACGTTGTCTGCATCTGCGTGACGCCATTTTGTTTGACTTTCGTTTCAACTAAACGTTTGCGGCTTGTTAAGCTGGTAGCGCATTCAGTAACAGTTCGTACACTGTTACCGCTGTTTGTAGTCGATATTCGCTCGTTTTTACCGCTGCCACCATGAAGTGATTCGCTATGATAGGTATAATGACGTTCAGCTATGCACAAACACTCAATCCAGGCTGATCGGCTAACTCACCAACTGGTGTTTATTGGGCGTAGTGATACATGCGATAATGTAGTTCGCTATAGCAATTATGGTACGTGCTATATCACAACAATAGTTAGAGTACATAATTATAATTTGCTGTTTCAGATTTGTGACCAAGTATAAGAGTAAGTCACGTGACGTGTGCGTGGAGAGGAAACTGTTTTACGACAGAAATTGTTTATGTCTGTGGGAAGCAAACATTTTATAATTTATGTATATATAGATATATATATATATATAAATACAGCTGTATATATATACATATAACCATACATAACGCCCTGATAAATGAAAACGCGACAGTCGTAGCTGGTGCTAAATACATTTCCCTAGATACGTGCACGCGCAGAAACGTCACCCGGATATTATTTAACGCCCGGATAAATGTAAGCGCGACACCGTGTTTAAAAACCAACGCTCGTCTAAACTTTGTATAAATGAGTTTACTTGATTCGCTAGATGGCGCCTTCGTTTCTGTACACTTTCCGCTGCAACAAGACTTATATCGAGTGTAATGAATTTGTGTCTAGCTCACTCGCTAGATGACACTACTTTATGACGCTCTACCGAGACGGAGAGGGAAAAAATGATGTAGTAGTTAATCTATTGCTATGCTGTAAATTTAAAACACATCTCATTTGATAACTTATGTTAGCGCTTAGCACCCCGTGTTTAATGGTTAATTTAACGGCTTTGATACGCCTTAGCGTGATTTCCCATACACCACTCCGACTACCTCCTGCCAGACACTGGATGACATCATCCGTCGACACGAGAAAGGCCTTTAGGAGAAAGGCTAGATTTGTTGTTGTTATGAAGACGGAAAGTAGGGGCGGAGGACGAACGGGGGAAAGTCGATAGATTTCTTAATAAAACACTGATTTTCCAAAGTTGTGTAATTATAAGTTCCACTTATCATAATTTTCTATCATTGTGAAATAACGTCGGGATTCGTTATTAAGCGTGACTTATGCCAAATTATACTCATCGAAATAAAATTTGCATTGTGAAATATGTTGCATCATGAGAATTATGAAGGCCTACGTAACTAGTGTTTCTCAACCGGTTTGTCGTGGTACACCTGTGTGCCGTGACAGTGTCGCAACTGCACGTGATACTGTTTTTAGTTCGTTTAGAACAGGCCGAAGTGTTACATTTGTTGAGAGAAACGTTCAAACGCTATGACGGTTCCAAGCAAGAAAAAACATTAAAGCTTTCGAACACAGCAGTATTATTGGAGTCGTGATTGTGTTGCTTTATCCACTGAAGCACCAGTGAAAGGGTGTTTTCTGAAGTATAAAAACATCAGAAGCAGCCGCACTCTCAAACTTAACGGTTCGGCGAGTGTAAAGATACACGTTTGAATACGATTTACTATCTCAGATTGACAGTGAGTAAAAACATGGCTCGAACCCACTTCTCGTCGGGAGCATACAGTATTTTAGTCACATGGGAAGCATATATAATTTCGTCATAGCGAGGTGACCGTAGAGGTACATGTTTGGGAAAGTTGAAAAAAGAATAATAAATCAAAAATAATTAACCATGTTGTATCCGTGATTGAACCGATCATGTATTATAATCGTTACCGGTTTTTTAAACAACACATTTGTGTGTTGTCATGTTTTCAACATTTGGAGTAACAAGAATAGCCAGACGTCATGTCCACAGAACTTGAATTAGGACCTCCCTGTAGCTATGTTTACCAGCAGCAAACATTAAACGCCCCTTCCTCAAGACAATCGCACAGTTCTTATTAAATTAAAGCCAAATGGAAGTGCATGCATATATATATATATATATACGTTATGTGACTGTGCTATGGTAGTTAATGACACATTTGAGACTCGCATCTGTTTAAAAAGATTACGTTTACAATATGATGTATAACACGACTGATAATGGTTTTTTTTTAGTTTGTAATAGAACTTAGGCGTCGAAACGTAGCAAATATTGGCAAGTTGAGGCCCACTAAAACCGTTCTATTGCACCCCCCCCCCCCCAAATTCCAACTGAACCTGCCTTGAAACTCACCAAAAACCTCTAACTGCATATTCCTTGGCGAAGTATTGAGGGCTAAGCCTATCTTCAGAACTCCACCAAAGGTATTGCCTATGTTAAAACGTTTTAAATTTTATAATTGTTTGAAATATTTCGTTAACCTCTTGACATATTTGCAAGATTTTCGTTATAAATGGACATTCGTGATAGTGATAATGATAGTGGGTGATATGTGAAACATTTAGTGTCTGTTATATTGCTAATATATAAAGTCGTATATAATCTGACTGTTTTGCTTACTTTCTCGCAGGCTAAATATTTAAATGGCGAACAAGGTTTTGGGCTTATTAAATACAATTTGGCGGGCATTATACATTAAACATAAATATTCTATACGTAGCCTTAAGAACATTATATAAATTAATATAAAAAGTTAGGAACAGACAACCTTCCTTTATAACAGAGACAGGGTCCAATATGCGTCTGATCATTATTAACAAAGTTACAAAGGGTGATTTTAAACTCCCCTATGGTCATGGATCCCCACATTCCCCTAGTTTATCTTCCATTATTGACTCGTACACTTTCTCCTTGTGGTCTAAGTAGAAATTGGATCTATTTAGGAGGTGGGACAAGATTTCGCACAACAATGTTGTCCTGCAACTACTTAGTTTTTTATTTGTTCCAGATACAACAAAAGGAACAATTGGAGAGACTGCATTATAAACCTGACAGCTCAGTTGTGTGCAGTAACGAGCAATGCCACATATATTGGAATCTTAATAGGCCTATGTGATACATGTTAAGCATAATTATGATAATTTACAATATAATAATATATAATTCAGTACGAATTATGAACTTATAATTATTTTAAAGCTCTCATACCCGTATGTCTAGTCTTTCATATTATTTGGAAAATGATGAATCATCTCAGCAGGCGATTCGTAAATAACAAATAATCAATAAACATTGGTGGATTTTTTAACTTGTTCAACTTAAGTTGTTAGGAGGCGATTTATTACGTAACCTTGCAACATCAAAACCAAAATAGTTAGTTATTTACATGAAATTTGGGGTATCTTTCTGCAAACCTGCAATAATCTGACCGGGGTCTCAATATGCTAAAGTAGTATGTAGGTTATCCCCCACTCTCGCCCAATGATCGAGTCAGTTTACATCCGGTTCACGATACGAGATGTCAGGGCAATAAGGTTAAAATCCTAACAACTCACGCAACGTACCATATAACGTTTGACGAATTACTATTTAACATCACAAAGCGTGAAGAATGTGTGAACTACAGGTAACTTTGTACGTCGATAACCCAAGGAGAATATATCTGCCGTGTAAGTGTTCGGCACTGCAGGCAACTCTTGCGCCGACCATCCGCTCAGGGGTCAACGGCTGTGTTATTACTGTGTCAACTTCACAAACACAATCTTGTTGTCACAAGTTTAAGACGCTTTCGCTTCAAATTGGCAGCGACCGTGTCCAAATAGTTGACGACTTAGGTAAGAGCCTTTGTGGTGTTATGCGGTTTTAAAAAGCTATTTTATTACTGGATATGCCCCATGTTAGTCAATTTGTTAGTCAATTCAACGTGTCATTTCTAGGTGTCCTCGCCGCTTCGTCTAAAATTACCCCAAGGCATGTCTAATGAAAAACACGGCAGTAACTCAAATAATTTCTAGACATGACCTAAGCCCTACTATGTAGGCTATCGATTGTACAACGTAACAAACACATCGAATAACAATCACAATAAATATCCCCCCCTCTCTCTCTCTCTCTCTCCCCCCCCCCCCCCTCTCTCTCTCTCTCTCCCTCTCTCTCTCTCTCTCTCTCTCTCTCTCTCTTCTCTCTCTCTCTCTCTCTCTCTCTCTCTGTCTCTCTCTCTCTCCTCTCTCTCTCTCTCTCTCTCTCTCTCTCTCTCTCTCTCTCTCTCTCTCTCTCTCTCTCTCTCTCTCTCTCTCTCTCTCTCTCTCTCTCTCTCTCTCTCTCTCTCTCTCTCTCTCTCTCTCTTCTCTCTCTCTCTCTCTCTCTCTCTCTCTCTCTCTCTCTCTCTCTCTCTCTCTCTCTCTCTCTCTCTCTCTCTCTCTCTCTCTCTCTCTCTCTCTCTCTCTCTCTCTCTCTCTCTCTCTCTCTCTCTCTCTCTCTCTCTCTCTCTCTCTCTCTCTCTCCTCTCCTCTCTCTCTCTCTCTCTCTCTCTCTCTCTCTCTTCTCTCTCTCTCCTCTCTCTCTCCCTCTCTCATTCTCACTCTCTCTCTCCCTCCCTCCCTCTCTCTCCCTATCTCCCTCCCTCTGTCTCCTTCTCCCTATCTCCCTCCGTCCCTCTCACTTTCTCTCTCTCCCGCTCTTTTCCCCATTGGTTAGACAATATAATGTTCTACGGATACTAAATCTTGGACTCTCAGGTTGGCACCTTAATGGACGTTCAACAGTTTACCGCACATGAAATAATCGCCAGCTTACAACCCACGCCATTGTGCATTATATAATAATGGAAGACGACGACTGACTGGCTCATTATATAATTATGGCCTTATTGCCCATTACGGTCGTTAAATAGTCCACAATCGTCACAATAATTGTTTCCATCATAGCATTGTCTAAATTGTTTAATAATGGCCATTACAGTTGTGTTGAACGTCCAACACTTATTAATCTAGTCACCTTCTCCCTATCAAGATTGAACTATTTTAAGCATTGTTCTTACTGCGCACCTCGGACAGCTATTGTGCTACCCTAATTATAGTTATGATCCATCGGTATTAAACCCCAACGTATGAAATTATTGGAGGGCAATTTAAGTAATGTCCCCGTAAAGTATAAACATGTATTAAAATTGCATAGTGGAATTATACTTCCATTTTAACTGTTTTAAGAAATTGT
>CAXEFP010001064.1:0-12500 GCA_963995525.1 Escarpia spicata
CAGAATTTTCTTTATATTTGTTTCGAAAAATTATAGCTGATCCCCCGTAGACTAACTAACTTCTCTTGATATTTTTATCAAAAAATTACAGCTGATTCCCCGTAGACTAACTAACTTCTCTTTATATTTTTATCAAAAAATTATAGCCGATCCCCCGTAGACTAACATAATTCTCTTTATATTTTTTTCAAAAAATTCTGGCCAATCCTCCGTAGACGCGGTCTTCAGCGTCGTGTTCGCTCTGCCGAGAGCAAGCGTACGCTGCAGACGGCATCCCGATATTCGCAGCGAAACCGATTGCGTGAAAGATTTTGTAAGAAATGCTTGAAATTCTTCTGAGTTAAGTCAGTTCGTCTACGGGGGATCGGCCTCGATGATTTGCTTACAGCATCACGACCCTTCGAGCTATCGAGACGCGGTCTTCTACGTCTTGTTGGCGCCGGCGAGAGGAAGCGTACGCTTCAAACCGCATGCCGATATTCCGTAGACTAACATAATTCTCTTTATATTTTTTTCAAAAAATTCTGGCCAATCCTCCGTAGACTGACTTTTCTTTATATTTTTTTCAAAAAATTCGGGCCAATCCCCCATAGACGCGGTCTTCAGCGTCGTGTTCGCTCTGCCGAGAGCAAGCGTACGCTGCAGACGGCATCCCGATATTCGCAGCGAAACCGATTGCGTGAAAGATTTTGTAAGAAATGCTTGAAATTCTTCTGAGTTAAGTCAGTTCGTCTACGGGGGATCGGCCTCGATGATTTGCTTACAGCATCACGACCCTTCGAGCTATCGAGACGCGGTCTTCTACGTCTTGTTGGCGCCGGCGAGAGGAAGCGTACGCTTCAAACCGCATGCCGATATTCCGTAGACTAACATAATTCTCTTTATATTTTTTTCAAAAAATTCTGGCCAATCCTCCGTAGACTGACTTTTCTTTATATTTTTTTCAAAAAATTCGGGCCAATCCCCCATAGACGCGGTCTTCAGCGTCGTGTTCGCTCTGCCGAGAGCAAGCGTACGCTGCAGACGGCATCCCGATATTCGCAGCGAAACCGATTGCGTGAAAGATTTTGTAAGAAATGCTTGAAATTCTTCTGAGTTAAGTCAGTTCGTCTACGGGGGATCGGCCTCGATGATTTGCTTACAGCATCACGACCCTTCGAGCTATCGAGACGCGGTCTTCTACGTCTTGTTGGCGCCGGCGAGAGGAAGCGTACGCTTCAAACCGCATGCCGATATTCCGTAGACTAACATAATTCTCTTTATATTTTTTTCAAAAAATTCTGGCCAATCCTCCGTAGACTGACTTTTCTTTATATTTTTTTCAAAAAATTCGGGCCAATCCCCCATAGACGCGGTCTTCAGCGTCGTGTTCGCTCTGCCGAGAGCAAGCGTACGCTGCAGACGGCATCCCGATATTCGCAGCGAAACCGATTGCGTGAAAGATTTTGTAAGAAATGCTTGAAATTCTTCTGAGTTAAGTCAGTTCGTCTACGGGGGATCGGCCTCGATGATTTGCTTACAGCATCACGACCCTTCGAGCTATCGAGACGCGGTCTTCTACGTCTTGTTGGCGCCGGCGAGAGGAAGCGTACGCTTCAAACCGCATGCCGATATTCCGTAGACTAACATAATTCTCTTTATATTTTTTTCAAAAAATTCTGGCCAATCCTCCGTAGACTGACTTTTCTTTATATTTTTTTCAAAAAATTCGGGCCAATCCCCCATAGACGCGGTCTTCAGCGTCGTGTTCGCTCTGCCGAGAGGAAGCGTACTCTTCAAACCGCATCCCGATATTCGCAGCGAAACCGATTGCGTGAGAGATTTTGTAAGAAATGCTTGAAATTCTTCTGAGTTAAGTCAGTTCGTCTACGGGGGATCGGCCTCGATGATTTGCTTACAGCATCACGACCCTTCGAGCTATCGAGACGCGGTCTTCTGCGTCTTGTTCGCGCCGGCGAGAGGAAGCGTACGCTTCAAACCGCATGCCGATATTCGCAGTATCTCCGAATCTGAAATTTTGCAAAATTTACTCCCGCCGCTTACCCGCGCTTATTCGTAATTTTCCTATAGAATCACGACCGTTCGTGCTATCGAGACGCGGTCTTCAGCGTCGTGTTCGCTCTGCCGAGAGGAAGCGTACTCTTCAAACCGCATCCCGATATTCGCAGCGAAACCGATTGCGTGAGAGATTTTGTAAGAAATGCTTGAAATTCTTCTGAGTTAAGTCAGTTCGTCTACGGGGGATCGGCCTCGATGATTTGCTTACAGCATCACGACCCTTCGAGCTATCGAGACGCGGTCTTCTGCGTCTTGTTCGCGCCGGCGAGAGGAAGCGTACGCTTCAAACCGCATGCCGATATTCGCAGTATCTCCGAATCTGAAATTTTGCAAAATTTACTCCCGCCGCTTACCCGCGCTTATTCGTAATTTTCCTATAGAATCACGACCGTTCGTGCTATCGAGACGCGGTCTTCTGCGTCTTGTTCGCGCCGCCGAGAGGAAGCATACTCTTCAAACCGCATGCCGATATTCGCAGCGAAACCGATTGCGTGAGAGATTTGGTATCTCCGAATCTGTAATTTGCAGGTAAAATCAGGGAGTAACTATGACTCTCTACAGGTCGCCAAATGCCTCGTCGTCTAATTAGTGAAGCTCATGAATGTATGATTTGCTTACAGCATCACGACCGTTCGTGCTATCGAGACGCGGTCTTCAGCGTCGTGTTCGCTCTGCCGAGAGGAAGCGTACTCTTCAAACCGCATCCCGATATTCGCAGCGAAACCGATTGCGTGAGAGATTTTGTAAGAAATGCTTGAAATTCTTCTGAGTTAAGTCAGTTCGTCTACGGGGGATCGGCCTCGATGATTTGCTTACAGCATCACGACCCTTCGAGCTATCGAGACGCGGTCTTCTGCGTCTTGTTCGCGCCGGCGAGAGGAAGCGTACGCTTCAAACCGCACGCCGATATTCGCAGTATCTCCGAATCTGAAATTTTGCAAAATTTACTCCCGCCGCTTACCCGCGCTTATTCGTAATTTTCCTATAGAATCACGACCGTTCGTGCTATCGAGACGCGGTCTTCTGCGTCTTGTTCGCGCCGCCGAGAGGAAGCATACTCTTCAAACCGCATGCCGATATTCGCAGCGAAACCGATTGCGTGAGAGATTTGGTATCTCCGAATCTGTAATTTGCAGGTAAAATCAGGGAGTAACTATGACTCTCGACAGGTCGCCAAATGCCTCGTCGTCTAATTAGTGAAGCGCATGAATGTATGATTTGCTTACAGCATCACGACCGTTCGTGCTATCGAGACGCGGTCTTCAGCGTCGTGTTCGCTCTGCCGAGAGGAAGCGTACTCTTCAAACCGCATCCCGATATTCGCAGCGAAACCGATTGCGTGAGAGATTTTGTAAGAAATGCTTGAAATTCTTCTGAGTTAAGTCAGTTCGTCTACGGGGGATCGGCCTCGATGATTTGCTTACAGCATCACGACCCTTCGAGCTATCGAGACGCGGTCTTCTGCGTCTTGTTCGCGCCGGCGAGAGGAAGCGTACGCTTCAAACCGCATGCCGATATTCGCAGTATCTCCGAATCTGAAATTTTGCAAAATTTACTCCCGCCGCTTACCCGCGCTTATTCGTAATTTTCCTATAGAATCACGACCGTTCGTGCTATCGAGACGCGGTCTTCTGCGTCTTGTTCGCGCCGCCGAGAGGAAGCATACTCTTCAAACCGCATGCCGATATTCGCAGCGAAACCGATTGCGTGAGAGATTTGGTATCTCCGAATCTGTAATTTGCAGGTAAAATCAGGGAGTAACTATGACTCTCTACAGGTCGCCAAATGCCTCGTCGTCTAATTAGTGAAGCTCATGAATGTATGATTTGCTTACAGCATCACGACCGTTCGTGCTATCGAGACGCGGTCTTCAGCGTCGTGTTCGCTCTGCCGAGAGGAAGCGTACTCTTCAAACCGCATCCCGATATTCGCAGCGAAACCGATTGCGTGAGAGATTTTGTAAGAAATGCTTGAAATTCTTCTGAGTTAAGTCAGTTCGTCTACGGGGGATCGGCCTCGATGATTTGCTTACAGCATCACGACCCTTCGAGCTATCGAGACGCGGTCTTCTGCGTCTTGTTCGCGCCGGCGAGAGGAAGCGTACGCTTCAAACCGCATGCCGATATTCGCAGTATCTCCGAATCTGAAATTTTGCAAAATTTACTCCCGCCGCTTACCCGCGCTTATTCGTAATTTTCCTATAGAATCACGACCGTTCGTGCTATCGAGACGCGGTCTTCTGCGTCTTGTTCGCGCCGCCGAGAGGAAGCATACTCTTCAAACCGCATGCCGATATTCGCAGCGAAACCGATTGCGTGAGAGATTTGGTATCTCCGAATCTGTAATTTGCAGGTAAAATCAGGGAGTAACTATGACTCTCGACAGGTCGCCAAATGCCTCGTCGTCTAATTAGTGAAGCGCATGAATGTATGATTTGCTTACAGCATCACGACCGTTCGTGCTATCGAGACGCGGTCTTCAGCGTCGTGTTCGCTCTGCCGAGAGGAAGCGTACTCTTCAAACCGCATCCCGATATTCGCAGCGAAACCGATTGCGTGAGAGATTTTGTAAGAAATGCTTGAAATTCTTCTGAGTTAAGTCAGTTCGTCTACGGGGGATCGGCCTCGATGATTTGCTTACAGCATCACGACCCTTCGAGCTATCGAGACGCGGTCTTCTGCGTCTTGTTCGCGCCGGCGAGAGGAAGCGTACGCTTCAAACCGCACGCCGATATTCGCAGTATCTCCGAATCTGAAATTTTGCAAAATTTACTCCCGCCGCTTACCCGCGCTTATTCGTAATTTTCCTATAGAATCACGACCGTTCGTGCTATCGAGACGCGGTCTTCTGCGTCTTGTTCGCGCCGCCGAGAGGAAGCATACTCTTCAAACCGCATGCCGATATTCGCAGCGAAACCGATTGCGTGAGAGATTTGGTATCTCCGAATCTGTAATTTGCAGGTAAAATCAGGGAGTAACTATGACTCTCGACAGGTCGCCAAATGCCTCGTCGTCTAATTAGTGAAGCGCATGAATGTATGATTTGCTTACAGCATCACGACCGTTCGTGCTATCGAGACGCGGTCTTCAGCGTCGTGTTCGCTCTGCCGAGAGGAAGCGTACTCTTCAAACCGCATCCCGATATTCGCAGCGAAACCGATTGCGTGAGAGATTTTGTAAGAAATGCTTGAAATTCTTCTGAGTTAAGTCAGTTCGTCTACGGGGGATCGGCCTCGATGATTTGCTTACAGCATCACGACCCTTCGAGCTATCGAGACGCGGTCTTCTGCGTCTTGTTCGCGCCGGCGAGAGGAAGCGTACGCTTCAAACCGCATGCCGATATTCGCAGTATCTCCGAATCTGAAATTTTGCAAAATTTACTCCCGCCGCTTACCCGCGCTTATTCGTAATTTTCCTATAGAATCACGACCGTTCGTGCTATCGAGACGCGGTCTTCTGCGTCTTGTTCGCGCCGCCGAGAGGAAGCATACTCTTCAAACCGCATGCCGATATTCGCAGCGAAACCGATTGCGTGAGAGATTTGGTATCTCCGAATCTGTAATTTGCAGGTAAAATCAGGGAGTAACTATGACTCTCTACAGGTCGCCAAATGCCTCGTCGTCTAATTAGTGAAGCTCATGAATGTATGATTTGCTTACAGCATCACGACCGTTCGTGCTATCGAGACGCGGTCTTCAGCGTCGTGTTCGCTCTGCCGAGAGGAAGCGTACTCTTCAAACCGCATCCCGATATTCGCAGCGAAACCGATTGCGTGAGAGATTTTGTAAGAAATGCTTGAAATTCTTCTGAGTTAAGTCAGTTCGTCTACGGGGGATCGGCCTCGATGATTTGCTTACAGCATCACGACCCTTCGAGCTATCGAGACGCGGTCTTCTGCGTCTTGTTCGCGCCGGCGAGAGGAAGCGTACGCTTCAAACCGCATGCCGATATTCGCAGTATCTCCGAATCTGAAATTTTGCAAAATTTACTCCCGCCGCTTACCCGCGCTTATTCGTAATTTTCCTATAGAATCACGACCGTTCGTGCTATCGAGACGCGGTCTTCTGCGTCTTGTTCGCGCCGCCGAGAGGAAGCATACTCTTCAAACCGCATGCCGATATTCGCAGCGAAACCGATTGCGTGAGAGATTTGGTATCTCCGAATCTGTAATTTGCAGGTAAAATCAGGGAGTAACTATGACTCTCGACAGGTCGCCAAATGCCTCGTCGTCTAATTAGTGAAGCGCATGAATGTATGATTTGCTTACAGCATCACGACCGTTCGTGCTATCGAGACGCGGTCTTCAGCGTCGTGTTCGCTCTGCCGAGAGGAAGCGTACTCTTCAAACCGCATCCCGATATTCGCAGCGAAACCGATTGCGTGAGAGATTTTGTAAGAAATGCTTGAAATTCTTCTGAGTTAAGTCAGTTCGTCTACGGGGGATCGGCCTCGATGATTTGCTTACAGCATCACGACCCTTCGAGCTATCGAGACGCGGTCTTCTGCGTCTTGTTCGCGCCGGCGAGAGGAAGCGTACGCTTCAAACCGCATGCCGATATTCGCAGTATCTCCGTATCTGAAATTTTGCAAAATGCTGCACAATTTGCGGAAAGGTATCCGTCAGTCAACGAAAACTACACGGTAGATAACACCCTTTCAAGTTGGACTTAACCCTAGGTTTTCATTTTTTGATACAATTGTCTGAACAAAATAAAACCTATGCCATTCTGAAGGATATACATAATGTACAAACAATTATACTTACTTTATTATGACAGTGCATTAGAACGTTTCTTAGAACGTTTTTAACTTTTGAAATAAGCTGACTGTGTGAACGATTTAAGAGGTAGTCGACCTTATACTGATCTCTATAGACTTTGTGGGAGAAATGGTATAATTTCACAAACATATGTTTATTTTTAAGTAAGCAACATGTTTCGCCACTAAATAATATAAATACATGTATGAGATGTATATAACACCGATTCTATGAGAGATTTTGTAAGAAATGCTTGAAATTCGACTAAGTAAATTGAGTTAATCTACGGGGGATCGCCATGTGTAGTTTGCTTACAGCATCACGACCGTTCGAGCTATCGAGACGCGGTCTTCTGCGTCTTGTTCGCGCCGGCGAGAGGAAGCGTACGCTTCAAACCGCATGCCGATATTCGCAGTATCTCCGAATCTGAAATTTTGCAAAATTTACTCCCGCCGCTTACCCGCGCTTATTCGTAATTTTGCTATAGAATCACGACCGTTCGTGCTATCGAGACGCGGTCTTCAGCGTCGTGTTCGCTCTGCCGAGAGGAAGCGTACTCTTCAAACCGCATCCCGATATTCGCAGCGAAACCGATTGCGTGAGAGATTTTGTAAGAAATGCTTGAAATTCTTCTGAGTTAAGTCAGTTCGTCTACGGGGGATCGGCCTCGATGATTTGCTTACAGCATCACGACCCTTCGAGCTATCGAGACGCGGTCTTCTGCGTCTTGTTCGCGCCGGCGAGAGGAAGCGTACGCTTCAAACCGCATGCCGATATTCGCAGTATCTCCGAATCTGAAATTTTGCAAAATTTACTCCCGCCGCTTACCCGCGCTTATTCGTAATTTTCCTATAGAATCACGACCGTTCGTGCTATCGAGACGCGGTCTTCTGCGTCTTGTTCGCGCCGCCGAGAGGAAGCATACTCTTCAAACCGCATGCCGATATTCGCAGCGAAACCGATTGCGTGAGAGATTTGGTATCTCCGAATCTGTAATTTGCAGGTAAAATCAGGGAGTAACTATGACTCTCTACAGGTCGCCAAATGCCTCGTCGTCTAATTAGTGAAGCTCATGAATGTATGATTTGCTTACAGCATCACGACCGTTCGTGCTATCGAGACGCGGTCTTCAGCGTCGTGTTCGCTCTGCCGAGAGGAAGCGTACTCTTCAAACCGCATCCCGATATTCGCAGCGAAACCGATTGCGTGAGAGATTTTGTAAGAAATGCTTGAAATTCTTCTGAGTTAAGTCAGTTCGTCTACGGGGGATCGGCCTCGATGATTTGCTTACAGCATCACGACCCTTCGAGCTATCGAGACGCGGTCTTCTGCGTCTTGTTCGCGCCGGCGAGAGGAAGCGTACGCTTCAAACCGCACGCCGATATTCGCAGTATCTCCGAATCTGAAATTTTGCAAAATTTACTCCCGCCGCTTACCCGCGCTTATTCGTAATTTTCCTATAGAATCACGACCGTTCGTGCTATCGAGACGCGGTCTTCTGCGTCTTGTTCGCGCCGCCGAGAGGAAGCATACTCTTCAAACCGCATGCCGATATTCGCAGCGAAACCGATTGCGTGAGAGATTTGGTATCTCCGAATCTGTAATTTGCAGGTAAAATCAGGGAGTAACTATGACTCTCGACAGGTCGCCAAATGCCTCGTCGTCTAATTAGTGAAGCGCATGAATGTATGATTTGCTTACAGCATCACGACCGTTCGTGCTATCGAGACGCGGTCTTCAGCGTCGTGTTCGCTCTGCCGAGAGGAAGCGTACTCTTCAAACCGCATCCCGATATTCGCAGCGAAACCGATTGCGTGAGAGATTTTGTAAGAAATGCTTGAAATTCTTCTGAGTTAAGTCAGTTCGTCTACGGGGGATCGGCCTCGATGATTTGCTTACAGCATCACGACCCTTCGAGCTATCGAGACGCGGTCTTCTGCGTCTTGTTCGCGCCGGCGAGAGGAAGCGTACGCTTCAAACCGCATGCCGATATTCGCAGTATCTCCGAATCTGAAATTTTGCAAAATTTACTCCCGCCGCTTACCCGCGCTTATTCGTAATTTTCCTATAGAATCACGACCGTTCGTGCTATCGAGACGCGGTCTTCTGCGTCTTGTTCGCGCCGCCGAGAGGAAGCATACTCTTCAAACCGCATGCCGATATTCGCAGCGAAACCGATTGCGTGAGAGATTTGGTATCTCCGAATCTGTAATTTGCAGGTAAAATCAGGGAGTAACTATGACTCTCTACAGGTCGCCAAATGCCTCGTCGTCTAATTAGTGAAGCTCATGAATGTATGATTTGCTTACAGCATCACGACCGTTCGTGCTATCGAGACGCGGTCTTCAGCGTCGTGTTCGCTCTGCCGAGAGGAAGCGTACTCTTCAAACCGCATCCCGATATTCGCAGCGAAACCGATTGCGTGAGAGATTTTGTAAGAAATGCTTGAAATTCTTCTGAGTTAAGTCAGTTCGTCTACGGGGGATCGGCCTCGATGATTTGCTTACAGCATCACGACCCTTCGAGCTATCGAGACGCGGTCTTCTGCGTCTTGTTCGCGCCGGCGAGAGGAAGCGTACGCTTCAAACCGCATGCCGATATTCGCAGTATCTCCGAATCTGAAATTTTGCAAAATTTACTCCCGCCGCTTACCCGCGCTTATTCGTAATTTTCCTATAGAATCACGACCGTTCGTGCTATCGAGACGCGGTCTTCTGCGTCTTGTTCGCGCCGCCGAGAGGAAGCATACTCTTCAAACCGCATGCCGATATTCGCAGCGAAACCGATTGCGTGAGAGATTTGGTATCTCCGAATCTGTAATTTGCAGGTAAAATCAGGGTAGTAACTATGACTCTCGACAGGTCGCCAAATGCCTCGTCGTCTAATTAGTGAAGCGCATGAATGTATGATTTGCTTACAGCATCACGACCGTTCGTGCTATCGAGACGCGGTCTTCAGCGTCGTGTTCGCTCTGCCGAGAGGAAGCGTACTCTTCAAACCGCATCCCGATATTCGCAGCGAAACCGATTGCGTGAGAGATTTTGTAAGAAATGCTTGAAATTCTTCTGAGTTAAGTCAGTTCGTCTACGGGGGATCGGCCTCGATGATTTGCTTACAGCATCACGACCCTTCGAGCTATCGAGACGCGGTCTTCTGCGTCTTGTTCGCGCCGGCGAGAGGAAGCGTACGCTTCAAACCGCATGCCGATATTCGCAGTATCTCCGAATCTGAAATTTTGCAAAATTTACTCCCGCCGCTTACCCGCGCTTATTCGTAATTTTCCTATAGAATCACGACCGTTCGTGCTATCGAGACGCGGTCTTCTGCGTCTGTTCGCGCCGCCGAGAGGAAGCATACTCTTCAAACCGCATGCCGATATTCGCAGCGAAACCGATTGCGTGAGAGATTTGGTATCTCCGAATCTGTAATTTGCAGGTAAAATCAGGGAGTAACTATGACTCTCGACAGGTCGCCAAATGCCTCGTCGTCTAATTAGTGAAGCGCATGAATGTATGATTTGCTTACAGCATCACGACCGTTCGTGCTATCGAGACGCGGTCTTCAGCGTCGTGTTCGCTCTGCCGAGAGGAAGCGTACTCTTCAAACCGCATCCCGATATTCGCAGCGAAACCGATTGCGTGAGAGATTTTGTAAGAAATGCTTGAAATTCTTCTGAGTTAAGTCAGTTCGTCTACGGGGGATCGGCCTCGATGATTTGCTTACAGCATCACGACCCTTCGAGCTATCGAGACGCGGTCTTCTGCGTCTTGTTCGCGCCGGCGAGAGGAAGCGTACGCTTCAAACCGCATGCCGATATTCGCAGTATCTCCGAATCTGAAATTTTGCAAAATTTACTCCCGCCGCTTACCCGCGCTTATTCGTAATTTTCCTATAGAATCACGACCGTTCGTGCTATCGAGACGCGGTCTTCTGCGTCTTGTTCGCGCCGCCGAGAGGAAGCATACTCTTCAAACCGCATGCCGATATTCGCAGCGAAACCGATTGCGTGAGAGATTTGGTATCTCCGAATCTGTAATTTGCAGGTAAAATCAGGGAGTAACTATGACTCTCGACAGGTCGCCAAATGCCTCGTCGTCTAATTAGTGAAGCGCATGAATGTATGATTTGCTTACAGCATCACGACCGTTCGTGCTATCGAGACGCGGTCTTCAGCGTCGTGTTCGCTCTGCCGAGAGGAAGCGTACTCTTCAAACCGCATCCCGATATTCGCAGCGAAACCGATTGCGTGAGAGATTTTGTAAGAAATGCTTGAAATTCTTCTGAGTTAAGTCAGTTCGTCTACGGGGGATCGGCCTCGATGATTTGCTTACAGCATCACGACCCTTCGAGCTATCGAGACGCGGTCTTCTGCGTCTTGTTCGCGCCGGCGAGAGGAAGCGTACGCTTCAAACCGCATGCCGATATTCGCAGTATCTCCGTATCTGAAATTTTGCAAAATGCTGCACAATTTGCGGAAAGGTATCCGTCAGTCAACGAAAACTACACGGTAGATAACACCCTTTCAAGTTGGACTTAACCCTAGGTTTTCATTTTTTGATACAATTGTCTGAACAAAATAAAACCTATGCCATTCTGAAGGATATACATAATGTACAAACAATTATACTTACTTTATTATGACAGTGCATTAGAACGTTTCTTAGAACGTTTTTAACTTTTGAAATAAGCTGACTGTGTGAACGATTTAAGAGGTAGTCGACCTTATACTGATCTCTATAGACTTTGTGGGAGAAATGGCATAATTTCACAAACATATGTTTATTTTTAAGTAAGCAACATGTTTCGCCACTAAATAATATAAATACATGTATGAGATGTATATAACACCGATTCTATGAGAGATTTTGTAAGAAATGCTTGAAATTCGACTAAGTAAATTGAGTTAATCTACGGGGGATCGCCATGTGTAGTTTGCTTACAGCATCACGACCGTTCGAGCTATCGAGACGCGGTCTTCTGCGTCTTGTTCGCGCCGGCGAGAGGAAGCGTACGCTTCAAACCGCATGCCGATATTCGCAGTATCTCCGAATCTGAAATTTTGCAAAATTTACTCCCGCCGCTTACCCGCGCTTATTCGTAATTTTGCTATAGAATCACGACCGTTCGTGCTATCGAGACGCGGTCTTCAGCGTCGTGTTCGCTCTGCCGAGAGGAAGCGTACTCTTCAAACCGCATCCCGATATTCGCAGCGAAACCGATTGCGTGAGAGATTTTGTAAGAAATGCTTGAAATTCTTCTGAGTTAAGTCAGTTCGTCTACGGGGGATCGGCCTCGATGATTTGCTTACAGCATCACGACCCTTCGAGCTATCGAGACGCGGTCTTCTGCGTCTTGTTCGCGCCGGCGAGAGGAAGCGTACGCTTCAAACCGCATGCCGATATTCGCAGTATCTCCGAATCTGAAATTTTGCAAAATTTACTCCCGCCGCTTACCCGCGCTTATTCGTAATTTTCCTATAGAATCACGACCGTTCGTGCTATCGAGACGCGGTCTTCTGCGTCTTGTTCGCGCCGCCGAGAGGAAGCATACTCTTCAAACCGCATGCCGATATTCGCAGCGAAACCGATTGCGTGAGAGATTTGGTATCTCCGAATCTGTAATTTGCAGGTAAAATCAGGGAGTAACTATGACTCTCTACAGGTCGCCAAATGCCTCGTCGTCTA
>CAXEFP010001064.1:22500-32500 GCA_963995525.1 Escarpia spicata
GAAATGCTTGAAATTCTTCTGAGTTAAGTCAGTTCGTCTACGGGGGATCGGCCTCGATGATTTGCTTACAGCATCACGACCCTTCGAGCTATCGAGACGCGGTCTTCTACGTCTTGTTGGCGCCGGCGAGAGGAAGCGTACGCTTCAAACCGCATGCCGATATTCCGTAGACTAACATAATTCTCTTTATATTTTTTTCAAAAAATTCTGGCCAATCCTCCGTAGACTGACTTTTCTTTATATTTTTTTCAAAAAATTCGGGCCAATCCCCCATAGACGCGGTCTTCAGCGTCGTGTTCGCTCTGCCGAGAGCAAGCGTACGCTGCAGACGGCATCCCGATATTCGCAGCGAAACCGATTGCGTGAAAGATTTTGTAAGAAATGCTTGAAATTCTTCTGAGTTAAGTCAGTTCGTCTACGGGGGATCGGCCTCGATGATTTGCTTACAGCATCACGACCCTTCGAGCTATCGAGACGCGGTCTTCTACGTCTTGTTGGCGCCGGCGAGAGGAAGCGTACGCTTCAAACCGCATGCCGATATTCCGTAGACTAACATAATTCTCTTTATATTTTTTTCAAAAAATTCTGGCCAATCCTCCGTAGACTGACTTTTCTTTATATTTTTTTCAAAAAATTCGGGCCAATCCCCCATAGACGCGGTCTTCAGCGTCGTGTTCGCTCTGCCGAGAGCAAGCGTACGCTGCAGACGGCATCCCGATATTCGCAGCGAAACCGATTGCGTGAAAGATTTTGTAAGAAATGCTTGAAATTCTTCTGAGTTAAGTCAGTTCGTCTACGGGGGATCGGCCTCGATGATTTGCTTACAGCATCACGACCCTTCGAGCTATCGAGACGCGGTCTTCTACGTCTTGTTGGCGCCGGCGAGAGGAAGCGTACGCTTCAAACCGCATGCCGATATTCCGTAGACTAACATAATTCTCTTTATATTTTTTTCAAAAAATTCTGGCCAATCCTCCGTAGACTGACTTTTCTTTATATTTTTTTCAAAAAATTCGGGCCAATCCCCCATAGACGCGGTCTTCAGCGTCGTGTTCGCTCTGCCGAGAGGAAGCGTACTCTTCAAACCGCATCCCGATATTCGCAGCGAAACCGATTGCGTGAGAGATTTTGTAAGAAATGCTTGAAATTCTTCTGAGTTAAGTCAGTTCGTCTACGGGGGATCGGCCTCGATGATTTGCTTACAGCATCACGACCCTTCGAGCTATCGAGACGCGGTCTTCTGCGTCTTGTTCGCGCCGGCGAGAGGAAGCGTACGCTTCAAACCGCATGCCGATATTCGCAGTATCTCCGAATCTGAAATTTTGCAAAATTTACTCCCGCCGCTTACCCGCGCTTATTCGTAATTTTCCTATAGAATCACGACCGTTCGTGCTATCGAGACGCGGTCTTCTGCGTCTTGTTCGCGCCGCCGAGAGGAAGCATACTCTTCAAACCGCATGCCGATATTCGCAGCGAAACCGATTGCGTGAGAGATTTGGTATCTCCGAATCTGTAATTTGCAGGTAAAATCAGGGAGTAACTATGACTCTCTACAGGTCGCCAAATGCCTCGTCGTCTAATTAGTGAAGCTCATGAATGTATGATTTGCTTACAGCATCACGACCGTTCGTGCTATCGAGACGCGGTCTTCAGCGTCGTGTTCGCTCTGCCGAGAGGAAGCGTACTCTTCAAACCGCATCCCGATATTCGCAGCGAAACCGATTGCGTGAGAGATTTTGTAAGAAATGCTTGAAATTCTTCTGAGTTAAGTCAGTTCGTCTACGGGGGATCGGCCTCGATGATTTGCTTACAGCATCACGACCCTTCGAGCTATCGAGACGCGGTCTTCTGCGTCTTGTTCGCGCCGGCGAGAGGAAGCGTACGCTTCAAACCGCATGCCGATATTCGCAGTATCTCCGAATCTGAAATTTTGCAAAATTTACTCCCGCCGCTTACCCGCGCTTATTCGTAATTTTCCTATAGAATCACGACCGTTCGTGCTATCGAGACGCGGTCTTCTGCGTCTTGTTCGCGCCGCCGAGAGGAAGCATACTCTTCAAACCGCATGCCGATATTCGCAGCGAAACCGATTGCGTGAGAGATTTGGTATCTCCGAATCTGTAATTTGCAGGTAAAATCAGGGAGTAACTATGACTCTCGACAGGTCGCCAAATGCCTCGTCGTCTAATTAGTGAAGCGCATGAATGTATGATTTGCTTACAGCATCACGACCGTTCGTGCTATCGAGACGCGGTCTTCAGCGTCGTGTTCGCTCTGCCGAGAGGAAGCGTACTCTTCAAACCGCATCCCGATATTCGCAGCGAAACCGATTGCGTGAGAGATTTTGTAAGAAATGCTTGAAATTCTTCTGAGTTAAGTCAGTTCGTCTACGGGGGATCGGCCTCGATGATTTGCTTACAGCATCACGACCCTTCGAGCTATCGAGACGCGGTCTTCTGCGTCTTGTTCGCGCCGGCGAGAGGAAGCGTACGCTTCAAACCGCATGCCGATATTCGCAGTATCTCCGAATCTGAAATTTTGCAAAATTTACTCCCGCCGCTTACCCGCGCTTATTCGTAATTTTCCTATAGAATCACGACCGTTCGTGCTATCGAGACGCGGTCTTCTGCGTCTTGTTCGCGCCGCCGAGAGGAAGCATACTCTTCAAACCGCATGCCGATATTCGCAGCGAAACCGATTGCGTGAGAGATTTGGTATCTCCGAATCTGTAATTTGCAGGTAAAATCAGGGAGTAACTATGACTCTCGACAGGTCGCCAAATGCCTCGTCGTCTAATTAGTGAAGCGCATGAATGTATGATTTGCTTACAGCATCACGACCGTTCGTGCTATCGAGACGCGGTCTTCAGCGTCGTGTTCGCTCTGCCGAGAGGAAGCGTACTCTTCAAACCGCATCCCGATATTCGCAGCGAAACCGATTGCGTGAGAGATTTTGTAAGAAATGCTTGAAATTCTTCTGAGTTAAGTCAGTTCGTCTACGGGGGATCGGCCTCGATGATTTGCTTACAGCATCACGACCCTTCGAGCTATCGAGACGCGGTCTTCTGCGTCTTGTTCGCGCCGGCGAGAGGAAGCGTACGCTTCAAACCGCATGCCGATATTCGCAGTATCTCCGAATCTGAAATTTTGCAAAATTTACTCCCGCCGCTTACCCGCGCTTATTCGTAATTTTCCTATAGAATCACGACCGTTCGTGCTATCGAGACGCGGTCTTCTGCGTCTTGTTCGCGCCGCCGAGAGGAAGCATACTCTTCAAACCGCATGCCGATATTCGCAGCGAAACCGATTGCGTGAGAGATTTGGTATCTCCGAATCTGTAATTTGCAGGTAAAATCAGGGAGTAACTATGACTCTCGACAGGTCGCCAAATGCCTCGTCGTCTAATTAGTGAAGCGCATGAATGTATGATTTGCTTACAGCATCACGACCGTTCGTGCTATCGAGACGCGGTCTTCAGCGTCGTGTTCGCTCTGCCGAGAGGAAGCGTACTCTTCAAACCGCATCCCGATATTCGCAGCGAAACCGATTGCGTGAGAGATTTTGTAAGAAATGCTTGAAATTCTTCTGAGTTAAGTCAGTTCGTCTACGGGGGATCGGCCTCGATGATTTGCTTACAGCATCACGACCCTTCGAGCTATCGAGACGCGGTCTTCTGCGTCTTGTTCGCGCCGGCGAGAGGAAGCGTACGCTTCAAACCGCATGCCGATATTCGCAGTATCTCCGTATCTGAAATTTTGCAAAATGCTGCACAATTTGCGGAAAGGTATCCGTCAGTCAACGAAAACTACACGGTAGATAACACCCTTTCAAGTTGGACTTAACCCTAGGTTTTCATTTTTTGATACAATTGTCTGAACAAAATAAAACCTATGCCATTCTGAAGGATATACATAATGTACAAACAATTATACTTACTTTATTATGACAGTGCATTAGAACGTTTCTTAGAACGTTTTTAACTTTTGAAATAAGCTGACTGTGTGAACGATTTAAGAGGTAGTCGACCTTATACTGATCTCTATAGACTTTGTGGGAGAAATGGCATAATTTCACAAACATATGTTTATTTTTAAGTAAGCAACATGTTTCGCCACTAAATAATATAAATACATGTATGAGATGTATATAACACCGATTCTATGAGAGATTTTGTAAGAAATGCTTGAAATTCGACTAAGTAAATTGAGTTAATCTACGGGGGATCGCCATGTGTAGTTTGCTTACAGCATCACGACCGTTCGAGCTATCGAGACGCGGTCTTCTGCGTCTTGTTCGCGCCGGCGAGAGGAAGCGTACGCTTCAAACCGCATGCCGATATTCGCAGTATCTCCGAATCTGAAATTTTGCAAAATTTACTCCCGCCGCTTACCCGCGCTTATTCGTAATTTTGCTATAGAATCACGACCGTTCGTGCTATCGAGACGCGGTCTTCAGCGTCGTGTTCGCTCTGCCGAGAGGAAGCGTACTCTTCAAACCGCATCCCGATATTCGCAGCGAAACCGATTGCGTGAGAGATTTTGTAAGAAATGCTTGAAATTCTTCTGAGTTAAGTCAGGGAGTAACTATGACTCTCGACAGGTCGCCAAATGCCTCGTCGTCTAATTAGTGAAGCGCATGAATGTATGATTTGCTTACAGCATCACGACCGTTCGTGCTATCGAGACGCGGTCTTCAGCGTCGTGTTCGCTCTGCCGAGAGGAAGCGTACTCTTCAAACCGCATCCCGATATTCGCAGCGAAACCGATTGCGTGAGAGATTTTGTAAGAAATGCTTGAAATTCTTCTGAGTTAAGTCAGTTCGTCTACGGGGGATCGGCCTCGATGATTTGCTTACAGCATCACGACCCTTCGAGCTATCGAGACGCGGTCTTCTGCGTCTTGTTCGCGCCGGCGAGAGGAAGCGTACGCTTCAAACCGCATGCCGATATTCGCAGTATCTCCGAATCTGAAATTTTGCAAAATTTACTCCCGCCGCTTACCCGCGCTTATTCGTAATTTTCCTATAGAATCACGACCGTTCGTGCTATCGAGACGCGGTCTTCTGCGTCTTGTTCGCGCCGCCGAGAGGAAGCATACTCTTCAAACCGCATGCCGATATTCGCAGCGAAACCGATTGCGTGAGAGATTTGGTATCTCCGAATCTGTAATTTGCAGGTAAAATCAGGGAGTAACTATGACTCTCGACAGGTCGCCAAATGCCTCGTCGTCTAATTAGTGAAGCGCATGAATGTATGATTTGCTTACAGCATCACGACCGTTCGTGCTATCGAGACGCGGTCTTCAGCGTCGTGTTCGCTCTGCCGAGAGGAAGCGTACTCTTCAAACCGCATCCCGATATTCGCAGCGAAACCGATTGCGTGAGAGATTTTGTAAGAAATGCTTGAAATTCTTCTGAGTTAAGTCAGTTCGTCTACGGGGGATCGGCCTCGATGATTTGCTTACAGCATCACGACCCTTCGAGCTATCGAGACGCGGTCTTCTGCGTCTTGTTCGCGCCGGCGAGAGGAAGCGTACGCTTCAAACCGCATGCCGATATTCGCAGTATCTCCGTATCTGAAATTTTGCAAAATGCTGCACAATTTGCGGAATGGTATCCGTCAGTCAACGAAAACTACACGGTAGATAACACCCTTTCAAGTTGGACTTAACCCTAGGTTTTCATTTTTTGATACAATTGTCTGAACAAAATAAAACCTATGCCATTCTGAAGGATATACATAATGTACAAACAATTATACTTACTTTATTATGACAGTGCATTAGAACGTTTCTTAGAACGTTTTTAACTTTTGAAATAAGCTGACTGTGTGAACGATTTAAGAGGTAGTCGACCTTATACTGATCTCTATAGACTTTGTGGGAGAAATGGCATAATTTCACAAACATATGTTTATTTTTAAGTAAGCAACATGTTTCGCCACTAAATAATATAAATACATGTATGAGATGTATATAACACCGATTCTATGAGAGATTTTGTAAGAAATGCTTGAAATTCGACTAAGTAAATTGAGTTAATCTACGGGGGATCGCCATGTGTAGTTTGCTTACAGCATCACGACCGTTCGAGCTATCGAGACGCGGTCTTCTGCGTCTTGTTCGCGCCGGCGAGAGGAAGCGTACGCTTCAAACCGCATGCCGATATTCGCAGTATCTCCGAATCTGAAATTTTGCAAAATTTACTCCCGCCGCTTACCCGCGCTTATTCGTAATTTTGCTATAGAATCACGACCGTTCGTGCTATCGAGACGCGGTCTTCAGCGTCGTGTTCGCTCTGCCGAGAGGAAGCGTACTCTTCAAACCGCATCCCGATATTCGCAGCGAAACCGATTGCGTGAGAGATTTTGTAAGAAATGCTTGAAATTCTTCTGAGTTAAGTCAGTTCGTCTACGGGGGATCGGCCTCGATGATTTGCTTACAGCATCACGACCCTTCGAGCTATCGAGACGCGGTCTTCTGCGTCTTGTTCGCGCCGGCGAGAGGAAGCGTACGCTTCAAACCGCATGCCGATATTCGCAGTATCTCCGAATCTGAAATTTTGCAAAATTTACTCCCGCCGCTTACCCGCGCTTATTCGTAATTTTCCTATAGAATCACGACCGTTCGTGCTATCGAGACGCGGTCTTCTGCGTCTTGTTCGCGCCGCCGAGAGGAAGCATACTCTTCAAACCGCATGCCGATATTCGCAGCGAAACCGATTGCGTGAGAGATTTGGTATCTCCGAATCTGTAATTTGCAGGTAAAATCAGGGAGTAACTATGACTCTCTACAGGTCGCCAAATGCCTCGTCGTCTAATTAGTGAAGCTCATGAATGTATGATTTGCTTACAGCATCACGACCGTTCGTGCTATCGAGACGCGGTCTTCAGCGTCGTGTTCGCTCTGCCGAGAGGAAGCGTACTCTTCAAACCGCATCCCGATATTCGCAGCGAAACCGATTGCGTGAGAGATTTTGTAAGAAATGCTTGAAATTCTTCTGAGTTAAGTCAGTTCGTCTACGGGGGATCGGCCTCGATGATTTGCTTACAGCATCACGACCCTTCGAGCTATCGAGACGCGGTCTTCTGCGTCTTGTTCGCGCCGGCGAGAGGAAGCGTACGCTTCAAACCGCATGCCGATATTCGCAGTATCTCCGAATCTGAAATTTTGCAAAATTTACTCCCGCCGCTTACCCGCGCTTATTCGTAATTTTCCTATAGAATCACGACCGTTCGTGCTATCGAGACGCGGTCTTCTGCGTCTTGTTCGCGCCGCCGAGAGGAAGCATACTCTTCAAACCGCATGCCGATATTCGCAGCGAAACCGATTGCGTGAGAGATTTGGTATCTCCGAATCTGTAATTTGCAGGTAAAATCAGGGAGTAACTATGACTCTCTACAGGTCGCCAAATGCCTCGTCGTCTAATTAGTGAAGCTCATGAATGTATGATTTGCTTACAGCATCACGACCGTTCGTGCTATCGAGACGCGGTCTTCAGCGTCGTGTTCGCTCTGCCGAGAGGAAGCGTACTCTTCAAACCGCATCCCGATATTCGCAGCGAAACCGATTGCGTGAGAGATTTTGTAAGAAATGCTTGAAATTCTTCTGAGTTAAGTCAGTTCGTCTACGGGGGATCGGCCTCGATGATTTGCTTACAGCATCACGACCCTTCGAGCTATCGAGACGCGGTCTTCTGCGTCTTGTTCGCGCCGGCGAGAGGAAGCGTACGCTTCAAACCGCATGCCGATATTCGCAGTATCTCCGAATCTGAAATTTTGCAAAATTTACTCCCGCCGCTTACCCGCGCTTATTCGTAATTTTCCTATAGAATCACGACCGTTCGTGCTATCGAGACGCGGTCTTCTGCGTCTTGTTCGCGCCGCCGAGAGGAAGCATACTCTTCAAACCGCATGCCGATATTCGCAGCGAAACCGATTGCGTGAGAGATTTGGTATCTCCGAATCTGTAATTTGCAGGTAAAATCAGGGAGTAACTATGACTCTCGACAGGTCGCCAAATGCCTCGTCGTCTAATTAGTGAAGCGCATGAATGTATGATTTGCTTACAGCATCACGACCGTTCGTGCTATCGAGACGCGGTCTTCAGCGTCGTGTTCGCTCTGCCGAGAGGAAGCGTACTCTTCAAACCGCATCCCGATATTCGCAGCGAAACCGATTGCGTGAGAGATTTTGTAAGAAATGCTTGAAATTCTTCTGAGTTAAGTCAGTTCGTCTACGGGGGATCGGCCTCGATGATTTGCTTACAGCATCACGACCCTTCGAGCTATCGAGACGCGGTCTTCTGCGTCTTGTTCGCGCCGGCGAGAGGAAGCGTACGCTTCAAACCGCATGCCGATATTCGCAGTATCTCCGAATCTGAAATTTTGCAAAATTTACTCCCGCCGCTTACCCGCGCTTATTCGTAATTTTCCTATAGAATCACGACCGTTCGTGCTATCGAGACGCGGTCTTCTGCGTCTTGTTCGCGCCGCCGAGAGGAAGCATACTCTTCAAACCGCATGCGATATTCGCAGCGAAACCGATTGCGTGAGAGATTTGGTATCTCCGAATCTGTAATTTGCAGGTAAAATCAGGGAGTAACTATGACTCTCTACAGGTCGCCAAATGCCTCGTCGTCTAATTAGTGAAGCTCATGAATGTATGATTTGCTTACAGCATCACGACCGTTCGTGCTATCGAGACGCGGTCTTCAGCGTCGTGTTCGCTCTGCCGAGAGGAAGCGTACTCTTCAAACCGCATCCCGATATTCGCAGCGAAACCGATTGCGTGAGAGATTTTGTAAGAAATGCTTGAAATTCTTCTGAGTTAAGTCAGTTCGTCTACGGGGGATCGGCCTCGATGATTTGCTTACAGCATCACGACCCTTCGAGCTATCGAGACGCGGTCTTCTGCGTCTTGTTCGCGCCGGCGAGAGGAAGCGTACGCTTCAAACCGCATGCCGATATTCGCAGTATCTCCGAATCTGAAATTTTGCAAAATTTACTCCCGCCGCTTACCCGCGCTTATTCGTAATTTTCCTATAGAATCACGACCGTTCGTGCTATCGAGACGCGGTCTTCAGCGTCGTGTTCGCTCTGCCGAGAGGAAGCGTACTCTTCAAACCGCATCCCGATATTCGCAGCGAAACCGATTGCGTGAGAGATTTTGTAAGAAATGCTTGAAATTCTTCTGAGTTAAGTCAGTTCGTCTACGGGGGATCGGCCTCGATGATTTGCTTACAGCATCACGACCCTTCGAGCTATCGAGACGCGGTCTTCTGCGTCTTGTTCGCGCCGGCGAGAGGAAGCGTACGCTTCAAACCGCATGCCGATATTCGCAGTATCTCCGAATCTGAAATTTTGCAAAATTTACTCCCGCCGCTTACCCGCGCTTATTCGTAATTTTCCTATAGAATCACGACCGTTCGTGCTATCGAGACGCGGTCTTCTGCGTCTTGTTCGCGCCGCCGAGAGGAAGCATACTCTTCAAACCGCATGCCGATATTCGCAGCGAAACCGATTGCGTGAGAGATTTGGTATCTCCGAATCTGTAATTTGCAGGTAAAATCAGGGAGTAACTATGACTCTCTACAGGTCGCCAAATGCCTCGTCGTCTAATTAGTGAAGCTCATGAATGTATGATTTGCTTACAGCATCACGACCGTTCGTGCTATCGAGACGCGGTCTTCAGCGTCGTGTTCGCTCTGCCGAGAGGAAGCGTACTCTTCAAACCGCATCCCGATATTCGCAGCGAAACCGATTGCGTGAGAGATTTTGTAAGAAATGCTTGAAATTCTTCTGAGTTAAGTCAGTTCGTCTACGGGGGATCGGCCTCGATGATTTGCTTACAGCATCACGACCCTTCGAGCTATCGAGACGCGGTCTTCTGCGTCTTGTTCGCGCCGGCGAGAGGAAGCGTACGCTTCAAACCGCATGCCGATATTCGCAGTATCTCCGAATCTGAAATTTTGCAAAATTTACTCCCGCCGCTTACCCGCGCTTAT
>CAXEFP010001068.1:0-29366 GCA_963995525.1 Escarpia spicata
TTCCTCTCTCTCCTCTCTTCCTCTCTCCTCTCTCCTCTCTCTCCTCTCTCTCCTCTCTCTCTCTCTCTCACTCATTACTAGACGTTATGTTTTTCCATTCAAGCGTAATACCAGTTCATGAAGCGTACTTAAAGTTACGCAATTACTTAGCGTCAAGTGTTTGTGTAAACTCCTATGTTCGTTTATATTAAAAAGTCACGTCATTTACTAATACAGTCATCTTAGCGTTAAGAACGTTCTTAGCCGCTGTTGATGATTTGAACCAAAACGTGTTTTTTCCCCAATGACAGATAAAACTGTGTTTGCGTTGTTGTAAAAACTTTCTCTGTACTAAGCTTGGTGTTAAAGCTAGTGCAGGAATGTGGTTTGAAGTTTGATTATTGTGCGAGCCTCAATGAGGGCTGCGCAGTTGGGGCTTTTGGAAAACCCTCAATGGGGAATGGGTTCAGTGGGAATTTTTCTCTCAGCCCCATGAAAATTCACCACGTTCCTACATCTCGGTTACTGAGAATTGTGTTTTGTGATAGTGAAAAATAAATGTGCTGATGATTTTTTAATAAAGGAAAGGAAATACAGTGCACTCCACATAACTCGAACTCGGTTAAGTCGATTTTCATTTAAGTCGACTCTTTTTTCTCGACCCCGGCTCTCTTTGTATCTCATATGGTATAAAATAATCTGCACAAGTCAACTTCTCTCTAATTTGTTTCCACATTATTTCTGCCATCTGATATCAGTCATTAATGCTGTTTGACCACCGGGCAATGCCTAGGCCAAGAAAGAAGTTACTATAAAGTCTTACAAAGAGAATCAGCTTGCATTTTGGAGTAATTTACTAACTTTATAAAACAGTTTTTTGTGATTAATGGTAGATGCTAATGTCTCGGTTTTAGTTGTTGGTTCGATCCCAATTGGTATTGCACTTTGTGCAAAATTACCCCTGGAATGGGCTTATTGACCGAAATATTGCATCTCCGCTTGTGATTATATTGATATTGAATTGGAAATGCTCACCAAATATATTTATTATTTTCAAAATTTTATTAATTGACTTTGACTAATTATTTTTGGTGCTGTGGAAATTATGATTGATGATTGATTACATTAATACATATTTACCCTGGAAATTACATAACATAATGAGTTAATTCCCTTATTTTAAAATAATGGCTTATTTTTAGGGTATTTGAATAAACTTATGCTGGGCAAAATTTAAAAATAGTATAAAGGCATTGGGCAAGGTCCTGCAAAGACATTTTCCCTAAAACTGAATGTACAGTGTATATACATATCCACTGACACAGATTATAAAAATGATCTTCAGTTCACCAAAACTTAGATAAGATAGGAAATGTCTACAAGTGTTAATGTAAAGTGTATATGTCAAGAACTGTTCTGGAATTTAAGTAAATAAATCTAAGTTTCAAAATCATATACATGTAACTAAATTGCAGGGTTGATTTTCTGCCGGAGCAGAAAGGTATTTCTGCTGTGCCCATGGCAGAAATAGGGTAGAAAGGGAGGCTTTTGTCCGGGGTAGCTTTTGCCCTGAGGAATTTTGTTGTTCCCAAGTGTACAGGATATGTCCCCTGACAACTCATAAACTGCAGCATTCATTTTTTGTTCACTCTTTCTCCTACCTCTGCTCTCTCAGTCCATGTGCACCATAGTCTTATTACTAGCCTAGAAGTTGGCTGGTAATTGTAATTATTTATCACCTGGTCATCTTGTGATCAATGAGAAGTTTGGTTTTGAAGCACCTGGCCACTGTTGTATCCAACTAACCAGGCTAGCTGCTAGAGCTTGCTAGTGTTTCAGTGGCTGGGTGAGCTGATAAGACACATTTGCTAGTTGTCTATGTCTTAATAACTTGTTGGGGCTGGCACCACAAGATGACACTGTAATGGTGTAAGAAGGAAATAGAAATGTTGACATTGATAGCACGGGTAGAAAGTATTTCTGCCGCATGGTTTCTACCATGAGGGCAAAAACATGCCAACCCTGCTAAATTGTTATGCTAGAAACAAGTATCTTGAGCACTGAATTGGATGATGCTTGAAATGAGAGGTAAACAATAGTCTAGTTAATTTACTTTCTTAAATAACGTTACAACTGTAAAATAATAGTACTCTTGCTAAAAGTACCAACATTTACAAATAATGCAGATACTGGAGCATTGGTGCACAAACCACCCCACACCAACATACGTCAGCTCATCATCACTGATGTGGATGAAAGGAGAAGAATCCTGTGGCAGATGCACTGGACACTACATGCTGGTCACAGTGGCATCAATGCCACTGTAGGTAAGATCATGCTGGTCACAGTGGCATCAATGCCACTGTAGGTAAGATCAACCAGCGCTTCTACTGGAAGGGTTTGAAAGATAATGTCAAGACATACGTAAGTGGCCTTCACATTGACAGTACTACTTCATACACTATAAGTATAATCCGTTTATGAAGCCAACTGGTTGTTTTAACGTTGCATGTTTAACAAAATAGATGTCTGATATTGTTTATATATAATAATAAACATCAGTGTTACCTATTGTGTGTTTTGCATTGAATTTTAGCACTCAAGCCATAAATTAACAATTAAACATTTAGATACACTATAGTTGTCATAAATTTATTAGAAAAAAACCCATTGTAATGAATATGAATTGTTATAGTTTTTTCTACAAAAAATGTATTCTCACATAAGCATATTGCATTTACTTTGTTATTTGTCATGTTTCAGATGACCAGCTGCGATGCATGTCAACGGTATGAGAAGCTCAAGACTGTGGCTCCAAAGTTAACACCAAAAAAGATTGTTGAACCAATGCATATGATTGGGATGGACCTTATAGGTAAATAGTTTACCAAAATGTTTTTTAATGTATGCAAACATGTACATATAGCTGATATGACAAAACATGGATACATAATCTGTATATTAATATTCTAATGTTGGGGATATGTAAATGTATCTCCTCCCAGGCACCAAGGCCCCAGTCACACATTTCTGTGTTTGTTCGCTTCCTTGGAACAATGTCATTTGAACTACTGATTGGTGATGCATTAAAAACACAGAGGGAGTTATTTAATTATAAATTTGCTGTTCCACTCATCAGAGAAACATGAATTCTGTACAGGGAACCTTAGCAGTTCTCCAGATGTTGCCACTGTGAATTAATTTAAAATCAAAGTACAGCAATGGTGCTAACTGCTGGCCACGGTTTGTTGCACCATGCATGGGTGTAAGCCTTGTTTGTTGCACCATGCATGGGTGTAAGCCTTGGTTTGTTGCGCCATGCGTGGGTGTAAGCCTTGGTTTGTTGCACCATGCATGGGTGTAAGCCTTTGTTTGTTGCACCAGGCATGGGTGTAAGCCTTGGTTTGTTGCACCATGCATGGGTGTAAGCCTTGGTTTGTTGCACCATGCATGGGTGTAAGCCTTGGTTTGTTGCACCATGCATGGGTGTAAGCCTTGGTTTGTTGCACCATGCATGGGTGTCAGCCTTGGTTTGTTGCACCAAGCATGGGTGTAAGCCTTGGTTTGTTGCATCATGCATGGGTGTAAGCCTTGGTTTGTTGCACCATGCATGGGTGTAAGCCTTGGTTTGTTGCATCATGCATGGATGTAAGCCTTGGTTTGTTGCACCGTGCATGGGTGTAAGCCTTGGTTTGTTGCACCATGCATGGGTGTAAGCCTTGGTTTGTTGCACCGTGCATGGGTGTAAGCCTTGGTTTGTTGCACCGTGCATGGGTGTAAGCCTTGGTTTGTTGCACCGTGCATGGGTGTAAGCCTTGGTTTGTTGCACCGTGCATGGGTGTAAGCCTTGGTTTGTTGCATCATGCATGGATGTAAGCCTTGGTTTGTTGCACCATGCATGGGTGTAAGCCTTGGTTTGTTGCACCATGCATGGGTGTAAGCCTTGGTTTGTTGCACCGTGCATGGGTGTAAGCCTTGGTTTGTTGCATCATGCATGGGTGTAAGCCTTGGTTTGTTGCACCATGCATGGGTGTAAGCCTTGGTTTGTTGCACCATGCATGGTTGTAAGCCTTGGTTTGTTGCACCGTGCATGGGTGTAAGCTTGGTTTGTTGCGCCATGCATTGGTGTAAGCTTGGTTTGTTGCGCCATGCATGGGTGTAAGCATTGGTTTGTTGCGCCATGCATGGGTGTAAGCCTTGGTTTGTTGCGCCATGCATGGGTGTAAGCCTTGGTTTGTTGCGCCATGCATGGGTGTAAGCCTTGGTTTGTTGCACCATGCATGGGTGTAAGCCTTGGTTTGTTGCACCATGCATGGGTGTAAGCCTTGGTTTGTTGCACCATGCATGGGTGTAAGCCTTGGCTTGTTGCGCCATGCATGGGTGTAAGCCTTGGTTTGTTGCGCCATGCATGGGTGTAAGCCTTGGTTTGTTGCGCCATGCATGGGTGTAAGCCTTGGTTTTTGCGCCATGCATGGGTGTAAGCCTTGGTTTTTTGCGCCATGCATGGGAGTAAGCCTTGGTTTGTTGCGCCATGCATGGGTGTAAGCCTTGGTTTGTTGCACCATGCATGGGTGTAAGCCTTGGTTTGTTGTACCATGCATGGGTGTAAGCCTTGGTTTGTTGCGCCATGCATGGGTGTAAGCTTGGTTTGTTGCGCCATGCATGGGTGTAAGCCTTGGTTTGTTGCGCCATGCATGGGTGTAAGCCTTGGTTTTTTGCGCCATGCATGGGTGTAAGCCTTGGTTTGTTGCGCCATACATGGGTGTAAGCCTTGGTTTGTTGCGCCATGCATGGGTGTAAGCCTTGGTTTGTTGCGCCATGCATGGGTGTAAGCCTTGTTTTTTGCGCCATGCATGGGTGTAAGCCTTGGTTTGTTGCGCCATGCATGGGTGTAAGCCTTGGTTTTTTGCGCCATGCATGGGAGTAAGCCTTGATTTGTTGCGCCATGCATGGGTGTAAGCCTTGGTTTGTTGCACCATGCATGGGTGTAAGCCTTGGTTTGTTGTACCATGCATGGGTGTAAGCCTTGGTTTGTTGCGCCATGCATGGGTGTAAGCTTGGTTTGTTGCGCCATGCATGGGTGTAAGCCTTGGTTTGTTGCGCCATGCATGGGTGTAAGCCTTGGTTTTTTGCGCCATGCATGGGTGTAAGCCTTGGTTTGTTGCGCCATACATGGGTGTAAGCCTTGGTTTGTTGCGCCATGCATGGGTGTAAGCCTTGGTTTGTTGCGCCATGCATGGGTGTAAGCCTTGTTTTTGGCGCCATGCATGGGTGTAAGCCTTGGTTTGTTGCACCATGCATGGGTGTAAGCCTTGGTTTGTTGCGCCATGCATGGGTGTAAGCCTTGTTTTTTTGCGCCATGCATGAGTGTAAGCCTTGGTTTTTTGCGCCATGCATGGGTGTAAGCCTTGGTTTGTTGCACCATGCATGGGTGTAAGCCTTGGTTTGTTGCGCAATGCATGGGTGTAAGCCTTGGTTTGTTGCACCATGCATGGGTGTAAGCCTTGGTTTGTTGCGCCATGCATGGGTGTAAGCCTTGGTTTGTTGCACCATGCATGGGTGTAAGCCTTGGTTTGTTGCGCCATGCATGGGTGTAAGCCTTGGTTTGTTGCGCCATGCATGGGTGTAAGCCTTGGTTTGTTGCGCCATGCATGGGTGTAAGCCTTGGTTTGTTTGACCATGGATGGGTGTAAGCCTTGGTTTGTTGCGCCATGGATGGGTGTAAGCCTTGGTTTTTTGCGCCATGCATGGGTGTAAGCCTTGGTTTGTTGCACCATGCATGGGTGTAAGCCTTGGTTTGTTGCGCCATGCATGGGTGTAAGCCTTGGTTTGTTGCACCATGCATGGGTGTAAGCCTTGGTTTGTTGCGCCATGCATGGGTGTAAGCCTTGGTTTGTTGCGCCATGCATGGGTGTAAGCCTTGGTTTGTTGCGCCATGCATGGGTGTAAGCCTTGGTTTGTTTGGCCATGGATGGGTGTAAGCCTTGGTTTGTTGCGCCATGGATGGGTGTAAGCCTTGGTTTGTTGCGCCATGCATGGGTGTAAGCCTTGGTTTTTGCGCCATGCATGGGTGTAAGCCTTGGTTTGTTGCACCATGCATGGGTGTAAGCCTTGGTTTGTTGCGCCATGCATGGGTGTAAGCTTCGTTTGTTGCGCCATGCATGGGTGTAAGCCTTGGTTTTTTGCGCCATGCATGGGTGTAAGCCTTGGTTTGTTGCGCCATACATGGGTGTAAGCCTTGGTTTGTTGCGCCATGCATGGGTGTAAGCCTTGGTTTGTTGCGCCATGCATGGGTGTAAGCCTTGGTTTTTTGCGCCATGCATGGGTGTAAGCCTTGTTTTTTTGCGCCATGCATGGGTGTAAGCCTTGGTTTGTTGCGCAATGCATGGGTGTAAGCCTTGGTTTGTTGCACCATGCATGGGTGTAAGCCTTGGTTTGTTGCGCCATGCATGGGTGTAAGCCTTGGTTTGTTGCACCGTGCATGGGTGTAAGCCTTGGTTTGTTGCGCCATGCATGGGTGTAAGCCTTGGTTTGTTGCGCCATGCATGGGTGTAAGCCTTGGTTTGTTGCGCCATGCATGGGTGTAAGCCTTGGTTTGTTTGACCATGGATGGGTGTAAGCCTTGGTTTGTTGCGCCATGGATGGGTGTAAGCCTTGGTTTTTTGCGCCATGCATGGGTGTAAGCCTTGGTTTTTTGCGCCATGCATGGGTGTAAGCCTTGGTTTGTTGCGCAATGCATGGGTGTAAGCCTTGGTTTGTTGCACCATGCATGGGTGTAAGCCTTGGTTTGTTGCGCCATGCATGGGTGTAAGCCTTGGTTTGTTGCACCATGCATGGGTGTAAGCCTTGGTTTGTTGCGCCATGCATGGGTGTAAGCCTTGGTTTGTTGCGCCATGCATGGGTGTAAGCCTTGGTTTGTTGCGCCATGCATGGGTGTAAGCCTTGGTTTGTTTGGCCATGGATGGGTGTAAGCCTTGGTTTGTTGCGCCATGGATGGGTGTAAGCCTTGGTTTTTTGCGCCATGCATGGGTGTAAGCCTTGGTTTTTTGCGCCATGCATGGGTGTAAGCCTTGGTTTGTTGCACCATGCATGGGTGTAAGCTAGTGCAGAATTAATAATTGAATTGCTGGCAGTATTACTGTTAACTTAATACCAAATATTGGTTTTTTGGTTTGTTGATTGTTTAGCCTAAATGACTTGTTGGTTGGATTTGTTCAATTGTACACAAAATAACATGATATTCTATGTAATAAACTCAATTGTTATTGAGTAAGAGGTGTATGTCTACAGTGGTTTAGAAATTAAGTAGAAAACAGTTTATTTTGTCTAATCAGTCAGATTCTGAATTAATGACAGTCTGCTCCTCATTGATCTATGCTAAGTGAACTTTTTTATTTCATAACATTATTAAAACTTAGGAGACTTTGTATGTTGTACACCTACTGTTGGTGGTTTGGTTGAAATGTTGGTTCCGTTTCAGATTAGTATCAAAATTCTCATGGGTTATATGGAACAAAATGATATGTTGAGTGTGCGCATAGGTTAATTTGCTAGTATAGCCAGCAAGTTTGGCTATGAAGGTGCTTAAACATTTGTTTTATGAACATGTCGATGTATGGTATATTAATATATTGGCAATAACTGAAGACAGTTCAATCCAGTCAGTTGAATGTGTTGCTAATAATACCAAATATTGGTTGGTTGGTTGGTTGGTTGGTTGGTTGGTTGGTTGGTTGGTTGGTTGGTTGGTTGGTTGGTTGGTTGGTTGTTTAGCCTAGATGACTTGTGGATTGGATTTGTTAAATTGTACACCACAGAACATGATATTTTACGTAATAAAGTCACATGTTATTGAATAAGAAGTGTATGTTTACAATAGTTTAGAAATTAAGTAGAAAACAGTTTATTTTGTATAATCAATTAGATTCGGAAGTAATGATAGCCACATGTGTTATTCCACAAGGATCTATGCTAGGTCCACTTCTGTTCATGTTATACTTAAACGACATTGTTAAAACAATAAATATGTTATTTACAGATTGCACAAATAGGTTTCACTTACACACATATGCTGCTAGACTTATTTAAGAAGTAAATTCGGAACACAATAGGATATCAGCATGGATTCATTGTAACAAAATATCACTAAACATAAATAAAACTATTTTTTATATTTACTCCTGAAAATAAGACGATGATCATGATTTAATTAAAATATATATAATTAGTAAAATTCAAGTTACTTCAATAACATGTTTAGGAATTTGCCTAGAGGAAACTGGTCACTACATATTATAATTAATTAGTATGTGAACCAGTGGCGTTATATATATAAATTAAAGCCACTTTTATCACACAATAAATTATAAACCTGCATTGCACATTACTTAATTCTCCCAATACTCAGTGCTGTGCCCTAATTAGTGCAAATAATTATCCATCAAATTACGGATAAATAAACATAAAATGTTTATATAAGAAGGCAATCAGAATAAGTAGACCTACTATATTTTTATTTATTAAAGCAAACAGTTAATTATGTTGATTAATTTACCACCATTTCAAGAAGAAAGTATTTCGTATGCACCAGAATAGCACGACACCCGCGGCTGTGCATGTAGACAGTGCCGTGCGCCACATATCAATAGCCTCGGTACTAGTTATAGCCTCGATTACAGATCATGAACAAAAAAAAGAGCGCTAGTAGTATATAGGGGTTTTTGGATCGGTATCCTAAGCCATTTTTGAGGAGTTTTTGGTTGATAATAGGGAGGTTTCGAAAGCCGCCCCCCTGAGCAAAGTGAGTAGTCACGTGACCGTATGTGTAACGAGAGGCGCCACCTGGCGGTTGCGTCAGAGGTGAAATAGTAGGTGACGCCCCCTGATGGGAAGCGTAGAGAGGACTAGCGTGTGATTAGTTGTGTATGAATGTGCGTGTATGAGAGGGGAGCGTAGTTCGAAAGCCGCCCCCCTGAGTGAAGTGAGTAGTCACGTGACCGTATGTGTGAGCGTATGTAGCGCACCCCCTGGCGGTGGAGTGAGCAGCCATGGAAGGCTTATCGTGTATATAAAGAACGAAAGACCGAAGAGGAAAGTTGTAATAACGAAAGATCAAAGAGGAAAGTTTTAAAAGGTGTTGAAAGGAACGAAAGATCAAAGAGTCATAAGGAAAGATCAAAGAGAAAAGTTTTCCTCACAAGCCAGTGGTGGTAGTTGACTACACTACCCCTGACAGGATAGTTGACTACCCTACCCCTGACAGACATCCTAACAAGCCAGGGGTGGTATTTGACTACACTACCCCTGGCAGGCATCCTCACAAGTCAGGGGTGGTAGTTGCCTACACTACCCTTGGCTGACATCCCCACAAGTCAGGGGTGGTAGTTGCCTACACTACCCCTGGCAGACATCCTCACAAGCCAAGGGTGGTAGTTGACTACACTACCCCTGGCAGACATCCCCACAAGCCAGGGGTGGTAGTTGCCTACACTACCCTGGAAGACATCCTCACAATATGAAACTTTAAAATATGTATGTATGCATGTATGTATGTATGAATGAAAGAAGAATTATTTTTAAGGTAATAACCGACAAACACCACAGTTTGAAAGTTGAATGTATGTATGTTGATAAGGTGAGAATATGTATGTATGTATATGAGAATAATTCGTCCAATGTCGTATCGTGTAGAATGAAGGAAAGATCAAAGGGGAATCAGTGTTTGAAAGGAAAGTATATGTATGTATGTATGTATGTTTGAACTAATGTATCTTAAGGTAATAACCAACAAACACCACAGTTTGAAAGTTGAATAGTTTTATTAACATCAGCGATCGATTACACCAACGAAACCATCATCTTCATCGTCTGTCCCCGGACACCAATTTTTGACATCCCCCTGTGTGTATGTATGTATGTATGTATGTATGTATGTATTTATGTTATGCAGACACACTGTATGTAAAGTTTTGCTGTATGGAAAGTTTTTAACTATAAACCCATATCAGTCATGTTGTGTTATGCGTGCGTAATTGGCGCCTCTTATTAGAGGGGTGCCTGCGTGTTATTGCATGTAAACATGCATGTGCGTGTTTGACAAAATGAACAACAATGACATATTATAAAGTTTTAACATGTTTTATTTATTTTTTTAATCTTCAATTTGTGTATACCATCTCAGTCGTTCCTGGTAGAATGCAATTACCATCTGAGGACAGATGATGTTCGCCTGTCGAGCAAACACGACATCCATCTCGTCACTGTCTTTCCTGCAAGGTACAACATACATACACACATACATGATAGGTCTCTTATGAGTTTGATCTGTCATACATTGACTATACACAAAGATACATTTACTATACACAAAGATGGTACATATTGACACGTAACAAGAGGAAAAGTACATTATAACATACATTGACTATACACAAAGATGATACATATTGACACGTAACAAGAGGAAAAGTACATTATAACATACATTGACTATACACAAAGATGGTACATATTGACAATGTAAATGTATGTCTGTCATGAAGAATGGTGGTACGTATAATATTCTAGAATTGCTTGTTGCTTAAATAGATCCACTATAGTGTTATCGTTGTTGAATCTATCTTGCAGATAATCAACGGTTACATACCATTTCATAAGGAAGATCACTTCCCCGTTATGATATGTCGCTCCGACGATTTTCTCTGGCTGAAGGTCCCGGTCGAAGCCCTGAGGTATGTTGTCTTCCTCCTATATCAAAGCACATTACCATTCATGACGCTACATCATCTCGTTTACAAGCAGACGTGACTCACCAATCTTACGTTGATAGTATACCACAAACATATTGTAATAACTTACCTGTAGCATATCAAATCCGTCTTATTCCAAACTTAGATTTAGTGTAGTGACTGATGACATCTTATATACAGACACATTGTATAGAAAGTTTTAAAGTACAAGTTATATCAGCAAAGATTCTCGTGACATGTAACAGCTGGCAATTACCGAACATCCCCTAACCCGAGTACATGATGCGACATCCAAATATAAGGACTATAACAATGCGTGAGCACGCCTTATCAGAAAACAGACGACAACAGACGACAATTACCAAGGACAGACCCTTGGAAAAAACACATGGCCGTGTGGAAGAGATAAGTGGCATGTGTGTGTGTGTGTGTGTGTGTGTGTGTGTGTGTGTGTGTGTGTGTGTGTGTGTGTGTGTGTGTGTGTGTGTGTGTGTGTGTGTGTGTGTAGTCACGTGAATGAATGTAGTGTCACCTGGTGGAGTGTATTGGAGGTAGTACCTCTCCTTACTGTATCTTCAACTGTCCACATACCTTCTGCATCTCCCGCTTGCATCTCGCTCTGTACCTCCTTACTGTATCTTCAACTGTCCACATACTTTCTGCATCTCCCGCTTGCATACACCCCCACAAGTCAGGGGTGGTAGTTGCCTACACTACCCCTGACTGACATCCTCACAAGTCAGGGGTGGTAGTTGCCTACACTACCCCTGGCAGTCATCTTCACAAGCCAAGGGTGGTAGTTGACTACACTACCCCTGGCAGACATCCTCACAAGCCAGGGGTGGTAGTTGACTATACTATCCCTGGCAGACATCCCCACAAGTCAGGAGTGGTAGTGAGACAGGGGAGGCTAGGAAGGCAGAGAAGGCGAGGGAAGAGAGGAGAGGGAGACAGAGGAGGATAGGAAGGCAGAGAAGGCGAGGAAAGAGAGGAGTGGGAGACAGGGGAGGATAAGAAGGCAGAGAAGGCGAGAGAAGAGAGGAGAGGGATACAGAGGAGGATAGGAAGGCGGAGAAGGCGAGGAAATACTTGGGAGGTCAAGCGTATGTCAAGCGATAAAATACAAAGTTTGCAGCACTTACTTGTTGGAGACGTATAATATTCATCTTGTCCTCGGGACATGCCTTGTCGTGAGCGCTCGCCATCTTCAGCAGTCGGAGTGAAGTTGCGTTGTTCGAAGTCGGTAGAAAGTAATATGCTCCACTAGAGTTTTGTTAGGTTTATATACGTAAACCCGATAGAGGCGTTATGTCTTTTCAATCGCGAGACAGTACAGACAATGGAGTCACGAGTTGAACTCCGCTCTCTGCCCGTGCTCGTTAGCGGGTGCAGTATGAGATAAGCCACGTGACTCGACACTCGCGAGAAGCCACTACGCTACGTCCATCCATACACGTGTTCCAACTTCCAACAGTTTACTTACCACAATTCTCATTCTTCAAACTGTCATATACATCTTGTGTCACAGGTGCTCGTTAGCGGGTGCATTCCGTACATGGTCTACCCTGTTACATGTCTCCCTTCCATACATGGTCTAGCATGTTACATGTTTGCCTTCTGTACATGGTCTAGCTTGTTACATGTTTGCCTTCTGTACATGGTCTAGCCTGTTACATGTTGGCCATCCATACATGGTCTAGCCTGTTACATGTTTGCCTTTCGTACATGGTCTAGCTTGTTACATGTTTGCCTTCCGTACATGGTCTAGCTTGTTACATGTTGGCCATCCATACATGGTCTAGCCTGTTACATGTTTGCCTTTCGTACATGGTCTACCTTGTTACATGTCTGCCTTCCATACATGGTCTAGCTTGTTACATGTTTGCCTTCCGTACGTGGTCTAGCTTGTTACATGTTTGCCTTCCATACATGGTCTAGCTTGTTACATGTTTGCCTTCCGTACATGGTCTAGCTTGTTACATGTTGGCCATCCATACATGGTCTAGCCTGTTACATGTTTGCCTTTCGTACATGGTCTACCTTGTTACATGTCTGCCTTCCATACATGGTCTAGCTTGTTACATGTTTGCCTTCCGTACGTGGTCTAGCTTGTTACATGTTTGCCTTCCGTACATGGTCTAGCTTGTTACATGTTTGCCTTCTGTACATGGTCTAACCTGTTACATGTTGGCCATCCATACATGGTCTAGCCTGTTACATGTTTGCCTTTCGTACATGGTCTAGCTTGTTACATGTTTGCCTTCCGTACATGGTCTACCTTGTTACATGTCTGCCTTCCATACACGGACTAGCTTGTTACATGTTTGCCTTCCATACATGGTCTAGCTTGTTGCATGTCTACCTTCTATATATGGTCTAGCTTGTTACATGTTTGCCTTCCATACATGGACTAGCATGTTACATGTTTGCCTTCCATACATCGACTAGCGTGTTACATGTTTGTCTTCCATGCACGGTCTACCTTGTTACATATTTGCCTTTCATACATGGTCTAGCTTGTTACATGTTTGCCTTCCGTACATGGACTAGCTTGTTACATGTTTGCCTTCCATACATGGTCTAGCTTGTTACATGTTTGCCTTCCATACATGGACTAGCATGTTACATGTTTGCCTTCCATACATCGACTAGCGTGTTACATGTTTGTCTTCCATGCACGGTCTACCTTGTTACATATTTGCCTTTCATACATGGTCTAGCTTGTTACATGTTTGCCTTCCGTACATGGACTAGCTTGTTACATGTTTGCCTTCCATACATGGTCTAGCTTGTTACATGTTTGCCTTTCGTACATGGTCTAGCTTGGCGGAAAGTGAAGGAGCTAGTGTCTGCTGCTGAGGGGGAATTAGCCTGTCACGGAACCGACCTCCTAGTGGAAGTAGTACCACCTGGCGGGTAATGAAGGAGTAATGAGGGAATATTAAAGGCTAATTGACGTAGACTGAGTCTGCTGATATATATCACTCTGGGCTGGAGCACCCATGGGGAAATTTTAAGATGGTGCTCGCCTCCACGTGACCTACCCCCTGGAGGAAAGAAGTGTAAGTAGTAAGGATATTTTATTTGCTATTTTGTTTGTATGACTGCCAGTTTAAATGGTTATTTATTATGATACCTAAAAATTGAAACTGATGGCACATTCATTCTGTCGTGCATTGTCCGAAATGTCATGTCTCCCTTGTAACACTTTGTCGTGATTGCCCAAAGACATACCACTCCCATGTAACACTTTTGTGTCACTATTGCCCAAAAGACCTCCACTCCAATATAACACTTTGTGTCACTATTGCCCAAAGACCCCCACTCCCATGTAACTTTTGTCACTATTGCCCAAAGACCCCCACTCCCATGTAACTGTTATCACTATTGCCCAAAGACCCCCAATCCCATGTAACACTTTGTCACTATTGCTCAAAGACCCCACCCCCATGTAACACTGTCACTATTGCCCAAAGACCCACACTCCCAAGTAACACGTTGTCACTATTGCCCAAAGACCGCCACTCCCATGTACCACTTTGTCACTATTGCCCAAAGACCCCCACTCCCCCTTGTCACTATTGCCCAAAGACCCCCACTCCCAAGTAACACCTTGTCACTACATATATGGTCTAGCTTGTTACATGTTTGCCTTTCATACATGGTCTAGCCTGTTACTTGTCTGCCTTCCGTACATGGACTAGCTTGTTACATGTTGGCCTTACGTACATGGTCTAGCCTGTTACATGTCTGCCTTCCGTACATGGACTAGCTTGTTACATGTTGGCCTTCCGTACATGGTCTAGCTTGTTACATGTTTGCCTTCCGTACATGGACTAGCTTGTTACAGGTCTGCCTTTCATACATGGTCTAGCTTGTTACATGTTGGCCTTCCGTACATGGTCTAGCTTGTTACATGTTTGCCTTCCATACATGGACTAGCTTGTTACAGGTCTGCCTTTCATACATGCTCTAGCTTGTTACATGTTTACCTTCCATACATGGACTAGCTTGTTACAGGTCTGCCTTTCATACATGGTCTAGCTTGGCGGAAAGTGAAGGAGCTAGTGTCTGCTGCTGAGGGGGAATTACCCTGTCACGGGACCGACCTCCTAGTGGAAGTAGTACCACCTGGCGGGTAATGAAGGAGTAATGAGGGAATATTAAAGGCTAATTGACGTAGACTGAGTCTGCTGATATATATCACTCTGGGCTGGAGCACCCATGGGGAAATTTTAAGATGGTGCCCGCCTCCACGTAACCTACCCCCTGGAGGAAAGAAGTGTAAGTAGTAAGGATATTTTATTTGCTATTTTGTTTGTATGACTGCCAGTTTAAATGGTTATTTATTATGATGCCTAAAAAATTGAAACTGATGGCACATTCATTCTGTCATGCATTGTCCGAAATGTCATGTCTCCCTTGTAACATTTTGTCGTGATTGCCCAAAGACACACCACTCCCATGTAACACTTTGTGTCACTATTGCCCAAAGACCTCCACTCCAATATAACACTTTGTGTCACTATTGCCCAAAGACCCCCACGCCCATGTAACCTTTGTGACTATTGCCCAAAGTCCCCCACTCCCATGTAACACTTTGTGTCACTATTGCCTAAAGACCCCCACTCCCATGTAACCTTTGTCACTATTGCCCAAAGACCCCCACCCCCATGTAACACTTTGTCACTATTGCTCAAAGACCCCACCCCCATGTAACACTGTCACTATTGCCCAAAGACCCACACTCCCAAGTAACACGTTGTCACTATTGCCCAAAGACCCCCACTCCCATGTACCACTTTGTCACTATTGCCCAAAGACCCCCACTCCCCCTTGTCACTATTGCCCAAAGACCCCCACTCCCATGTAACACTGTCACTATTGCCCAAAGACCCACACTCCCATATAACACTTTGTCACAAGACCCCCACTCCCATGTACCACTATGTCACTATTTCCCAAAGACCCCCACTCCCAAATAACACCTTGTCACTATTGCCAAAAGACCCCACTCCTATGTAACACGTTGTCACTATTGGCCAAAGACCCCCACTCCCATGACCACTTTGTCACTATTGCCCAAAGACCCCCACTCCCATGTAACACTTTGTCACAAGACCCCCACTCCCATGTACCATTATGTCGCTATTGCTCAAAGACCCCCAATTCCATGTAACACTTTGTCACAAGACCCCCACTCCCATGTAACACTTTGTCACAAGACCCCCACTCCCACGTAACACTTTGTCACAAGACCCCCATTCCCATGTAACACTTCGTCACATCACCAGTGTGACATACTTTATGGCTGCCCCCTGTGTATAAGAACCATCACATGACACGACTCACCGAGCAGCCTTCGACCTTCTCGAGAAGGAAGGCGAGACTCTTGAGGGTGTCCTCCTCCTCTACGTCCTCCGCATCCTCTACTGCAACACCAAGGCACTACATCACAACAGAGCATCACATCACAACACCACATCACATCCTCCAGTACAATACCACAGCACAGCATCACATCACCACTACATCACATCAATACATGATTACATCACAATACAGCATCACTACATCACAACATAGCATATCATCTCATCGCATCACTACATCATATCATCTCATCACATTCACTACATCATATCATCGCATCACTACATCATATCATCTCATCACATCACTACATCATATCAATTCATTACATCAGTGCATCACATCACTACATCATATCATCTGATTACATCACTACATCACATCACAACATCATATCATCTCATCACATCGCTACATCATATCATCTCATCACTACATCACATCATCTCATCACATCACTACATCATGTATGTATGTATGTGTATGTACGTATTTTGTGAGTTCTACTGTCAAAAGAGTGAAATGTTGTGAGTTCTACTGTGGTGTCCTAGCCTTACACGCATGCACGCACCCATGCACCCACCCACCGTCGACGTTCCCACCCGCCCTCGCCGCCGCCCTTCACGGAAGGGCGGCGGCGTATGGAAGGCAAACATGTAACAAGCTAGACCATGTACGGAAGGCCAACATGTAACAAGCTAGACCATGTATGAAAGGCAGACCTGTAACAAGCTAGTCCATGTACGGAAGGCAAACATGTAACAAGCTAGACCATGTACGGAAGGCCAACATGTAACAAGCTAGTCCATGTACGGAAGGCAGACATGTAACAGGCTAGACCATGTACGTAAGGCCAACATGTAACAAGCTAGTCCATGTACGGAAGGCAGACATGTAACAGGCTAGACCATGTATGAAAGGCAAACATGTAACAAGCTAGACCATATATGTAGTGACAAGGTGTTACTTGGGAGTGGGGGTCTTTGGGCAATAGTGACAAGGGGGAGTGGGGGTCTTTGGGCAATAGTGACAAAGTGGTACATGGGAGTGGCGGTCTTTGGGCAATAGTGACAACGTGTTACTTGGGAGTGTGGGTCTTTGGGCAATAGTGACAGTGTTACATGGGGGTGGGGTCTTTGAGCAATAGTGACAAAGTGTTACATGGGAGTGGGGGTCTTTGGGCAATAGTGATAAAAGTTACATGGGAGTGGGGGTCTTTGGGCAATAGTGACAAAAGTTACATGGGAGTGGGGGTCTTTGGGCAATAGTGACACAAAGTGTTATATTGGAGTGGAGGTCTTTTGGGCAATAGTGACACAAAAGTGTTACATGGGAGTGGTATGTCTTTGGGCAATCACGACAAAGTGTTACAAGGGAGACATGACATTTCGGACAATGCACGACAGAATGAATGTGCCATCAGTTTCAATTTTTAGGTATCATAATAAATAACCATTTAAACTGGCAGTCATACAAACAAAATAGCAAATAAAATATCCTTACTACTTACACTTCTTTCCTCCAGGGGGTAGGTCACGTGGAGGCGGGCACCATCTTAAAATTTCCCCATGGGTGCTCCAGCCCAGAGTGATATATATCAGCAGACTCAGTCTACGTCAATTAGCCTTTACTATTCCCTCATTACTCCTTCATTACCCGCCAGGTGGTACTACTTCCACTAGGAGGTCGGTTCCGTGACAGGCTAATTCCCCCTCAGCAGCAGACACTAGCTCCTTCACTTTCCGCCAAGCTAGACCATGTACGAAAGGCAAACATGTAACATGCTAGTCCATGTATGGAAGGCAAACATGTAACAAGCTAGTCCATGTATGGAAGGCAAACATGTAACATGCTAGTCCATGTACGGAAGGCAAACATGTAACAAGCTAGACCATGTATGAAAGGCAAATATGTAACAAGCTAGTCCATGTACGGAAGGCAAACATGTAACAAGCTAGACCATGTATGGAAGGCAAACATGTAACAAGCTAGTCCATGTACGGAAGGCAAACATGTAACAAGCTAGACCATGTATGAAAGGCAAATATGTAACAAGGTAGACCGTGCATGGAAGACAAACATGTAACACGCTAGTCGATGTATGGAAGGCAAACATGTAACATGCTAGTCCATGTATGGAAGGCAAACATGTAACAAGCTAGACCATATATAGAAGGTAGACATGTAACAAGCTAGACCATGTATGGAAGGCAAACATGTAACAAGCTAGTCTGTGTATGGAAGGGAAACATGTAACAAGCTAGACCATGTACGGAAGGCAAACATGTAACAAGCTAGACCATGTACGAAAGGCAAACATGTAACAGGCTAGACCATGTATGGATGGCCAACATGTAACAGGTTAGACCATGTACAGAAGGCAAACATGTAACATCTAGACCATGTATGGAAGGCAAACATGTAACAAGCTAGACCATGCACGGAAGGCAAACATGTAACAAGCTAGACCCTGTACGAAAGGCAAACATGTAACAGGCTAGACCATGTATGGATGGCCAACATGTAACAGGCTAGACCATGTACAGAAGGCAAACATGTAACAAGCTAGACCATGTATGGAAGGCAAACATGTAACAAGCTAGACCATGTATGGAAGGCAGACATGTAACAAGCTAGACCATGTATGGAAGGCAAACATGTAACATGCTAGACCATGTATGGAAGGGAGACATGTAACAGGGTAGACCATGTACGGAATGCACCCGCTAACGAGCACCTGTGACACAAGATGTATATGACAGTTTGAAGAATGAGAATTGTGGTAAGTAAACTGTTGGAAGTTGGAACACGTGTATGGATGGACGTAGCGTAGTGGCTTCTCGTGAGTGTCGAGTCACGTGGCTTATCTCATACTGCACCCGCTAACGAGCACGGGCAGAGAGCGGAGTTCAACTCGTGACTCCATTGTCTGTACTGTCTCGCGATTGAAAAGACATAACGCCTCTATCGGGTTTACGTATATAAACCTAACAAAACTCTAGTGGAGCATATTACTTTCTACCGACTTCGAACAACGCAACTTCACTCCGACTGCTGAAGATGGCGAGCGCTCACGACAAGGCATGTCCCGAGGACAAGATGAATATTATACGTCTCCAACAAGTAAGTGCTGCAAACTTTGTATTTTATCGCTTGACATACGCTTGACCTCCCAAGTATTTCCTCGCCTTCTCCGCCTTCCTATCCTCCTCTGTATCCCTCTCCTCTCTTCTCTCGCCTTCTCTGCCTTCCTATCCTCCCCTGTCTCCCACTCCTCTCTTTCCTCGCCTTCTCTGCCTTCCTATCCTCCTCTGTCTCCCTCTCCTCTCTTCCCTCGCCTTCTCTGCCTTCCTAGCCTCCCCTGTCTCACTACCACTCCTGACTTGTGGGGATGTCTGCCAGGGATAGTATAGTCAACTACCACCCCTGGCTTGTGAGGATGTCTGCCAGGGGTAGTGTAGTCAACTACCACCCTTGGCTTGTGAAGATGACTGCCAGGGGTAGTGTAGGCAACTACCACCCCTGACTTGTGAGGATGTCAGTCAGGGGTAGTGTAGGCAACTACCACCCCTGACTTGTGGGGGTGTATGCAAGCGGGAGATGCAGAAGGTATGTGGACAGTTGAAGATACAGTAAGGAGGTACAGAGCGAGATGCAAGCGGGAGATGCAGAAGGTATGTGGACAGTTGAAGATACAGTAAGGAGAGGTACTACCTCCAATACACTCCACCAGGTGACACTACATTCATTCACGTGACTACACACACACACACACACACACACACACACACACACACACACACACACACACACACACACACACATGCCACTTATCTCTTCCACACGGCCATGTGTTTTTTCCAAGGGTCTGTCCTTGGTAATTGTCGTCTGTTGTCGTCTGTTTTCTGATAAGGCGTGCTCACGCATTGTTATAGTCCTTATATTTGGATGTCGCATCATGTACTCGGGTTAGGGGATGTTCGGTAATTGCCAGCTGTTACATGTCACGAGACTCTTTGCTGATATAACTTGTACTTTAAAACTTTCTATACAATGTGTCTGTATATAAGATGTCATCAGTCACTACACTAAATCTAAGTTTGGAATAAGACGGATTTGATATGCTACAGGTAAGTTATTACAATATGTTTGTGGTATACTATCAACGTAAGATTGGTGAGTCACGTCTGCTTGTAAACGAGATGATGTAGCGTCATGAATGGTAATGTGCTTTGATATAGGAGGAAGACAACATACCTCAGGGCTTCGACCGGGACCTTCAGCCAGAGAAAATCGTCGGAGCGACATATCATAACGGAGAAGTGATCTTCCTTATGAAATGGTATGTAACCGTTGATTATCTGCAAGATAGATTCAACAACGATAACACTATAGTGGATCTATTTAAGCAACAAGCAATTCTAGAATATTATACGTACCACCATTCTTCATGACAGACATACATTTACATTGTCAATATGTACCATCTTTGTGTATAGTCAATGTATGTTATAATGTACTTTTCCTCTTGTTACGTGTCAATATGTATCATCTTTGTGTATAGTCAATGTATGTTATAATGTACTTTTCCTCTTGTTACGTGTCAATATGTACCATCTTTGTGTATAGTAAATGTATCTTTGTGTATAGTCAATGTATGACAGATCAAACTCATAAGAGACCTATCATGTATGTGTGTATGTATGTTGTACCTTGCAGGAAAGAGAGTGACGAGATGGATGTCGTGTTTGCTCGACAGGCGAACATCATCTGTCCTCAGATGGTAATTGCATTCTACCAGGAACGACTGAGATGGTATACACAAATTGAAGATTAAAAAAAAAAAAAAAACATGTTAAAACTTTATAATATGTCATTGTTGTTCATTTTGTCAAACACGCACATGCATGTTTACATGCAATAACACGCAGGCACCCCTCTAATAAGAGGCGCCAATTACGCACGCATAACACAACATGACTGATATGGGTTTATAGTTAAAAACTTTCCATACAGCAAAACTTTACATACAGTGTGTCTGCATAACATAAATACATACATACATACATACATACATACATACACACAGGGGGATGTCAAAAATTGGTGTCCGGGGACAGACGATGAAGATGATGGTTTCGTTGGTGTAATCGATCGCTGATGTTAATAAAACTATTCAACTTTCAAACTGTGGTGTTTGTTGGTTATTACCTTAAGATACATTAGTTCAAACATACATACATACATACATATACTTTCCTTTCAAACACTGATTCCCCTTTGATCTTTCCTTCATTCTACACGATACGACATTGGACGAATTATTCTCATATACATACATACATATTCTCACCTTATCAACATACATACATTCAACTTTCAAACTGTGGTGTTTGTCGGTTATTACCTTAAAAATAATTCTTCTTTCATTCATACATACATACATGCATACATACATATTTTAAAGTTTCATATTGTGAGGATGTCTTCCAGGGTAGTGTAGGCAACTACCACCCCTGGCTTGTGGGGATGTCTGCCAGGGGTAGTGTAGTCAACTACCACCCTTGGCTTGTGAGGATGTCTGCCAGGGGTAGTGTAGGCAACTACCACCCCTGACTTGTGGGGATGTCAGCCAAGGGTAGTGTAGGCAACTACCACCCCTGACTTGTGAGGATGCCTGCCAGGGGTAGTGTAGTCAAATACCACCCCTGGCTTGTTAGGATGTCTGTCAGGGGTAGGGTAGTCAACTATCCTGTCAGGGGTAGTGTAGTCAACTACCACCACTGGCTTGTGAGGAAAACTTTTCTCTTTGATCTTTCCTTATGACTCTTTGATCTTTCGTTCCTTTCAACACCTTTTAAAACTTTCCTCTTTGATCTTTCGTTATTACAACTTTCCTCTTCGGTCTTTCGTTCTTTATATACACGATAAGCCTTCCATGGCTGCTCACTCCACCGCCAGGGGGTGCGCTACATACGCTCACACATACGGTCACGTGACTACTCACTTCACTCAGGGGGGCGGCTTTCGAACTACGCTCCCCTCTCATACACGCACATTCATACACAACTAATCACACGCTAGTCCTCTCTACGCTTCCCATCAGTGGGCGTCACCTACTATTTCACCTCTGACGCAACCGCCAGGTGGCGCCTCTCGTTACACATACGGTCACGTGACTACTCACTTTGCTCAGGGGGGGCGGCTTTCGAAACCTCCCTATTATCAACCAAAAACTCCTCAAAAATGGCTTAGGATACCGATCCAAAAACCCCTATATACTACTAGCGCTCTATATCACACGATATGTTTGTGTGCGTGAAAATAATCATGCACGTTATTCCATTTAATTTTTAATATGTATACTAACAATTATACTGGAAAACATTTCGTATTACTAACGCAAACCACCTTAGTAATAACGCGGAATCCTGGCACGGTCCTACTCTGGGCCCGCTACCGTTGCGGGCCGAAAGTAGGCGGTGAATCCTGGCACGGGTGAATCGGGGCCCGTGACACCGGGTTAAATTACGCTTCGTGTAGACGCTACACATGTTTAACACGGGCTAAAATAGCCCGTGTTATCTTTAACCCGGGTTAAATCGCCGTCCGTGTACAAGCAGCTTTAATAACGTAAAACGTTGGTCACTACACGTCTGGTGTGTGGAGTAATTGTATATGCAGAGTATTTAAATCTGTTATATAAGTTGACATTTAAAAAAGGCATCTGGAAAACATTGTTTTCGTAAAAGTTCAACGTTTATAATGCATGACACGTGTGTATATTTCCTTGGCGGCTTTGCATCAGACGTGTGCACATTTAAATATAAAAACGTTAAGTTCTTATAATCTCCAATAGCGCAGTATCCAATCCTGTATAATTATTCATTACTGTTAAGATTATTATTAGTTATGGTCGGTGTCAATTGTGGTGAGTATATATAGCATAGTTATTAGAATTAATCACACGATGGGAATAAATATTTTATGTGAAATGTAATTATTTATTAGGGTTAAGATTATTAGCATTATTAGTTATGGTTGGAGCCAGTTGTAATTGGGGTCGGGGTAATCGTTGGAACCAATCACACGATGGGAATAAATACGTAATGTGAAATGTCATTATTTATATGGGTTAAGTCTATTATTGTAATTAGTTATGGCTAGAATAAGCTATGGTGGGTTAGGATTATATATATATATCGCATAATCGTTACAATCAATCAGACGATGGGAATATAAACAGTTATTGTGAAATGGACTTATTAATTTGGTTAAGGTTATTACCATTACCTGTGGTTGGAGTTAGAGTAATTGTTGGAACCAATCAGACGACGAGACTAAAATATTTAATAGTTAACGTAAAATGCCATTATTCATTAGGGCTAAGAATAGTATTATTAGGTATGATTGGAGTCAGTTATGATTGGGGCTAGGGTAATAGCTGGAACCAATCAGATGACGGGAATAAATAGTGTGAAATGTCATTATTAATTAGTGTTCAGATAATTATTGTTATTATTATTAGTTAGTTAGTTATTATTATGTGGCTGGAATCAGCTATGGTAGGGGGTGGTAATAGTTGGATTTGTTTATGGTTAGGGTTATCCTCCCAACGATTACACCGACGACCTCACTGTATGCCTATGCGACGATAACATGATTATATAATTAAGCCTAGAGCAGAGTATTTAGGTTCTCTGGGGAACGAAGCCATACATGAACCTCAATTCCATTTCCACAGCTTCTAACTTTGCCCAAACACACGTATTATATGAACATCCCCCGGACGTTTTCCCCAGACGTTCCCCAGCCGACGATAAGCAATTTAACATAATAAAATGACGCAATACGAATTCGAGCACTCCATGAACTTTATCAATCTTCCTTCTTCGTGACAAACAATACTGACAGTAAGAAATAACATTACTCACGTACACGTCACTCGTTTCGCCGAGATTAAATTATTAAAAAACAAACCACATCACACGTCGCAAAACGTCTCCACACCCTAATCAGGTGAAAACAATTCCAGTACTGTCTCATGTCAAACAAAGAACCCCATGTGAGTCATCGTACTTTGAAATCGACCCTTTTGCTCGCACGCATACACACACACATACACACACACACACACACACACGCATACAGTTCGAGATATGAGAAATGAGATATAGATTTGATCAATGTAGATTTGATTAGGAAGAATCTACAAATACAACTACGCCTGCAAGTGCAGTTGAAAAAACTGTTGAAAGACTCAGCACCTGCCACTATGTCATTAGGATCATGTTCTATAGATACACGCATCATTTTGCATTCGGTTGAATTCTGGGTAATCATCATCCAACATCCAAACCATAAATTATACATTGAGCTTACTGGTGAAACATCGGCAACGTACGCACGTTAATTGCTATCTCGACTTATATAAGGTGATTTGTAGCTACCTTTTTATCGAGCAATTTGAAAAATACAGGTGCATAGTACATTTACGTATACTAAGACACAGACTCGAATATCTTAAACTAGACAGTCGGATTTATAATGGCATGATCATGGTATAAACTAATCCTGCATGGACTCTCAACGTATCTGAAAATAACTATCATTTATTTTAATAACCTTGTTAAAAATACCACACTTTCGACTACAGGTCACATATTTAAACTTAAAACAATACCCTTTATGTAACAAAAAAATTGCAATCGAGTTGGGACTACCTCTATCTGTAAGATAGTACATGAATGCATAGTAAACATAACATCCACAGTAAAATTCAAGACAGTCCTGCATATAATTCACATTTAGGTATTTACTTTATTTGAAATCATTATTATATTAATTGACATTATCATGATACCTTAACTTTTCACAAAATTGTGCAGTGATGGGTACACGACAAACGTTTTATTATGTATTGTGTTAATTGTAATGTCATGTGTGTATACACACATCTACACGTGGGAACTATTTTATTAACATTGCTGATCCTAAATAAACAATCAATAAAAAGTAAAAATATGAAGACAAAAAAATTAACTGCGAGAAGGCTCAACATTCAGACAAATTTGGCGCATTGTTAATGTCACAGGGTATTGTTTGAATATCACGTAAACATTACGTACACTAGTAATATATATTAAATTATCGCCAGGAACGCGTTTACGATCAACTCCTGTAATAAAGATAACAATGTGTTTATTGCTCAATGGTTAAGCTAGTAAAGAGTATTGTTCTGAATGTCATAAAATTGCAACGTTCAAAATGCGCGGCTTCAAATTGTCTGGACGCATGACTGTGCGTTGTGCTGGAGTTGAACCAACCTGACTTACTGCACTGTTTTACAGTGCACAGTAAGTTGTACAAACGTGTTGTTGTTGTTTCATATTTCCAACAGTACAACAATGCGTGAAATAGATCCCGGCGTGCAATAACTGTTCCGACGTCTCTATACAATACCACATACTTGCCGCGTAACCCACCGTTCCCAGGGGGAAAAGTCAGTCATATATAAACAAACCTGGGTAGCTCTAGTGATAAAATTGTAGTTGGGATAATTATCTTTAATACTGACAAACATTAAAAAAAATCGTCGGCAACCCCCTGTGCTAAAACTGTTCTTAAAATGGTGACCCCCTTAGATACATCGTCCCGGACGAACAAAACCTCAACTACGAACCACCAACGCACAACCAATTTCAGCCACATACACGCAAAACTGACGGAGATAAGTTCTATTTAAACAACAATATGTAACCCCAAGATTTCACCCCGGACGAATTTCGAAAAAATCTCAATCTAAAACCACCCCAATGGACCCGCTACATCGCACACAAAATTCAGCACCATACACACAAACTGGCGGAGATAAGTGCCATTTTAAAATTGTTACCCCAATATCCCCACCCCCGGACGAATTTTTAAAAAGTCTTAATAATTATACGAAGAACACCAACAATATATTACAATATGCAACATGCGTGATTACAACATACAATTTATATTTTTAAAAGAATGAAATATCTATCATCAAAACCACTTGTGTTAAAGAATAAAAATTTGTGAAGTCCAATATAGACAATACGTTTTTAGTAGGTAAGCAAAATATTATCAGTGTATTTTTATAAAACAATGGGCGTTTCTAGAACGAATTAAAGAATTTTCTAGAGAATTCCAGAGTGTTAAACCTTTAATCGAAATACACGTTCTCTTTAAATTGGTGTGAGCAAAATATTTTTTTAAAGTTGGGATTTTCTATTTGCATTGACAGTATTGTACAAAGTAAACAACCTTTGTATATTTACTGGTAGTAAATTCCTATTTGCATTGTACATAATAAGTGTAGTTCGTAATATAGCTTTACATTTTTATAACAAAGATGTTTTTATATAAAACGAGAAGCCTCGCAAACCGTGAGTGTATATTTGTTATCTTTGATTATATCGGGGGTGTCATTTATAGCATGTGGTAGGCTGTATTTGAGATATTTCATTGCAAATTCATGCTTAGTTCTAATAGTATGTATATTGTATTTTTCACGAGTATTATAATTATGTATGTTTATATTACACTTGGGATAATTTGCCAGTTAAGTAAATAAGGAGGTAATATTTTATTAATATATTTAAAGTAAAATAGTTAAATTCTTGTAATTTTAATGTCTTCTACGTTTGGTGGAATAGGTGGAATAGAACCATTGTCAACGCATCGATTGTTTAGGTTGTATTGAAACGTTATTCCGAAACCAGAAAGCTGATGTGGTGACAGGGATCAGGTATCAATAGAAACACACTGGTGCATAAGGATAGCTTGTCTCGTCAACTATGCATAATGTCGCATTAAACTACACTCGATTGCAGGCACAAACTGGCACTACCTACTGTTGGTGCATCAATTATCCGACGACGCTATGAATCAGCAGTATAAGTCGATTGCGCACTTCCCCCACAAACACGCCACAAGTGACAGAAGTTGTGATAAAGTATCGGCTTGTCTGATAAGTTCTTTGTTTGTAAGTTCTTATATAGCGCACTGTCCAATCCTCAGGACTGCTTAAAGCGCTTCACACCTTACTCCCTGGCAGACCTGTTCAATCGAACACCATCTCGGCTTCTCTGGGAAGCATTCAGCCACGCTGCAATTAATGCGCGAAGATTATTCGTACACAAATATCCATCAATGTCTATAGCCAGGTACTCATTCATACAGCTGAGTGAACTGAACCAATGTAAAGTAAACGAACTTGTCCAAGGTTCGACACCGCCGCGCAGGATTCGAACCTGCGTTCTCTCAGTCGAAAGTCCGGAGCTCTTACCGCTGCGCTACTGCGTGCATGTATAGTTTTGAAATCATTATAGTCAACATCGAAGTAGTCGATAAAGTCACAGACTTTGAAATCTTTTATCATCGTCGTCGTCATTCTGAGCTGATATTATGTTATTAATTAAGGAACACTCAAACATATAGCTTTCAAATTACTCGGTCAATGTTCAACTGAAAAAATGCCATCACCATACCTAAGTTTTCATGTCGTGTGGCACACAAATATAGCCTTTAAATTTTAGACCAAGGGCATTCAGGCAAAAAATAATGAATGCGGATGTGTACGACAGACACAGTTCAAGTTATGAAAAAACCTTTTGTGACACGCAGTTCTGGTGTCGGGTCACTAGCCTACATATAGGAAGTCGGAACGTGGTTAATATTGGGGGGCTGAGGATCTCCTAAATCCTTTAACTGTGCCCCTTTGAGGCTCACTGAAAACACCAATTGCACCCTCATTGAAGCTCATAAAAAATATCTAACAGCCGAAGTATTTGGGGGCTAAGCCTATATCTAGCTCCCACCAAAATACAGAGGGCTCAGCAACCTTAATCACCATCCCCGGTCCCGACGCCTACAATAGATTCTGTACAGTGGCCCGTGTGGTCTCCTTTCATGTTGTTCTACACTCAATCCTTGTAGACTTCCGTCACCATATTTACAATTACGAACACACAATTCTTTGTTCAAAAGAAGTAGGTGTGTGGCCGTGAAGCTGTAGTCAGCGTCACCAATCATGCTCATATACACTGAACATAAAAGGCATTACATTTTTTAAAGTAAACGTTTAAGTTTTTATATATAGCGCAGTATCCAGTCCTTTTGAATGTTATCGGAGCACTACACTTTACATCCTGGTTCAATTGAACACCACCTTGAATACTCCGGGAAGCATTTAGCCATGCTGCAATTAATGCGCGAAGACTAGTCGTGCATACATATCCACCGCGGTCTACAGTCCAGTCAGGTACTCATTCATCCAGCTGAGTGAACTGGAGCAACGTAGAGTGAACGAACTTGCCGAAGTATCGAAATAGATGCAGGTTGATTCGAACCGGAGTTCTCTCGATTGAGAGTTCCATGCTCTATCCACTGCGCCACTTGTCAAATCACGAATTTGTGTTTCTTTTTAACCCGAAGTCCGACGAAACCCAACATAACATAAGCCAAAAAGTCACATTGATAGACTTTCAAAACGTCGGTGTAGGAACAGAATAAACGGATTCATCAATATTGACTGCAATTGTTCGCTATGTGGTGTCATCAGGGCGATATCGCGGGGAACCTGCGTCACTTACTGAGGGCCTGTAGTCATGATGTAGTGGGCGCCTGGTCAACTATATCGCTCACAGGGGCGTCTATGGACCGTTTCACTAACGATTTTGTGAGCTCATAAACTAGATTTTGCTCTTTAACATAACATAACTTAACGTAATGCTTATTTGACCCCATGTTCACAATTCATTAATTTTTCTGAACATAATTTAAGCAATGCCATCAACAATATATACGTATATCATTATACGTTCAACATACTCTTAGAAACACAATTGTCGCTATCGTAGGAGCCACCTTATTTATGTAAAGATTTAGATGGTACTTTTACAAGGTGTCTATCTCATGTATGTTTATTGGGAGTGCTTATTTGATGTGAGAATGTAAATTTGGTTGTGTGTCTGAAACTAGTATCAAAAGTATTGTATTTAATGTTTTTGGCTGAAATGTGTAGCAATTTGTTAGAGTGCATATAGCATTATATTTGTATAACAAAGATATTTTTATATAAAATGAGAAGCCTCGCAAACTGTGAGTGTATATGTTGTTTTTGATTATATCGAGGGTGTCATTTATAGCATGTGTTAGGGTGTATTTGAGACATTTCATTGCAAATTCATGCTTAGTTCTAAAATTATGTATATATATCACGAGTATTATAATTAT
>CAXEFP010001070.1:5000-10000 GCA_963995525.1 Escarpia spicata
GGTAAGCGGCGGGAGTAAATTTTGCAAAATTTCAGATTCGGAGATACTGCGAATATCGGCATGCGGTTTGAAGCGTACGCTTCCTCTCGCCGGCGCGAACAAGACGCAGAAGACCGCGTCTCGATAGCTCGAAGGGTCGTGATGCTGTAAGCAAATCATCGAGGCCGATCCCCCGTAGACGAACTGACTTAACTCAGAAGAATTTCAAGCATTTCTTACAAAATCTCTCACGCAATCGGTTTCGCTGCGAATATCGGGATGCGGTTTGAAGAGTACGCTTCCTCTCGGCAGAGCGAACACGACGCTGAAGACCGCGTCTCGATAGCACGAACGGTCGTGATGCTGTAAGCAAATCATACATTCATGAGCTTCACTAATTAGACGACGAGGCATTTGGCGACCTGTAGAGAGTCATAGTTACTCCCTGATTTTACCTGCAAATTACAGATTCGGAGATACCAAATCTCTCACGCAATCGGTTTCGCTGCGAATATCGGCATGCGGTTTGAAGAGTATGCTTCCTCTCGGCGGCGCGAACAAGACGCAGAAGACCGCGTCTCGATAGCACGAACGGTCGTGATTCTATAGGAAAATTACGAATAAGCGCGGGTAAGCGGCGGGAGTAAATTTTGCAAAATTTCAGATTCGGAGATACTGCGAATATCGGCATGCGGTTTGAAGCGTACGCTTCCTCTCGCCGGCGCGAACAAGACGCAGAAGACCGCGTCTCGATAGCTCGAAGGGTCGTGATGCTGTAAGCAAATCATCGAGGCCGATCCCCCGTAGACGAACTGACTTAACTCAGAAGAATTTCAAGCATTTCTTACAAAATCTCTCACGCAATCGGTTTCGCTGCGAATATCGGGATGCGGTTTGAAGAGTACGCTTCCTCTCGGCAGAGCGAACACGACGCTGAAGACCGCGTCTCGATAGCACGAACGGTCGTGATGCTGTAAGCAAATCATACATTCATGAGCTTCACTAATTAGACGACGAGGCATTTGGCGACCTGTAGAGAGTCATAGTTACTCCCTGATTTTTACCTGCAAATTACAGATTCGGAGATACCAAATCTCTCACGCAATCGGTTTCGCTGCGAATATCGGCATGCGGTTTTGAAGAGTATGCTTCCTCTCGGCGGCGCGAACAAGACGCAGAAGACCGCGTCTCGATAGCACGAACGGTCGTGATTCTATAGGAAAATTACGAATAAGCGCGGGTAAGCGGCGGGAGTAAATTTTGCAAAATTTCAGATTCGGAGATACTGCGAATATCGGCATGCGGTTTGAAGCGTACGCTTCCTCTCGCCGGCGCGAACAAGACGCAGAAGACCGCGTTCTCGATAGCTCGAAGGGTCGTGATGCTGTAAGCAAATCATCGAGGCCGATCCCCCGTAGACGAACTGACTTAACTCAGAAGAATTTCAAGCATTTCTTACAAAATCTCTCACGCAATCGGTTTCGCTGCGAATATCGGGATGCGGGTTTGAAGAGTACGCTTCCTCTCGGCAGAGCGAACACGACGCTGAAGACCGCGTCTCGATAGCACGAACGGTCGTGATTCTATAGCAAAATTACGAATAAGCGCGGGTAAGCGGCGGGAGTAAATTTTGCAAAATTTCAGATTCGGAGATACTGCGAATATCGGCATGCGGTTTGAAGCGTACGCTCCTCTCGCCGGCGCGAACAAGACGCAGAAGACCGCGTCTCGATAGCTCGAACGGTCGTGATGCTGTAAGCAAACTACACATGGCGATCCCCCGTAGATTAACTCAATTTACTTAGTCGAATTTCAAGCATTTCTTACAAAATCTCTCATAGAATCGGTGTTATATACATCTCATACATGTATTTATATTATTTAGTGGCGAAACATGTTGCTTACTTAAAAATAAACATATGTTTGTGAAATTATGCCATTTCTCCCACAAAGTCTATAGAGATCAGTATAAGGTCGACTACCTCTTAAATCGTTCACACAGTCAGCTTATTTCAAAAGTTAAAAACGTTCTAAGAAACGTTCTAATGCACTGTCATAATAAAGTAAGTATAATTGTTTGTACATTATGTATATCCTTCAGAATGGCATAGGTTTTATTTTGTTCAGACAATTGTATCAAAAAATGAAAACCTAGGGTTAAGTCCAACTTGAAAGGGTGTTATCTACCGTGTAGTTTTCGTTGACTGACGGATACCTTTCCGCAAATTGTGCAGCATTTTGCAAAATTTCAGATACGGAGATACTGCGAATATCGGCATGCGGTTTGAAGCGTACGCTTCCTCTCGCCGGCGCGAACAAGACGCAGAAGACCGCGTCTCGATAGCTCGAAGGGTCGTGATGCTGTAAGCAAATCATCGAGGCCGATCCCCCGTAGACGAACTGACTTAACTCAGAAGAATTTCAAGCATTTCTTACAAAATCTCTCACGCAATCGGTTTCGCTGCGAATATCGGGATGCGGTTTGAAGAGTACGCTTCCTCTCGGCAGAGCGAACACGACGCTGAAGACCGCGTCTCGATAGCACGAACGGTCGTGATGCTGTAAGCAAATCATACATTCATGCGCTTCACTAATTAGACGACGAGGCATTTGGCGACCTGTCGAGAGTCATAGTTACTCCCTGATTTTACCTGCAAATTACAGATTCGGAGATACCAAATCTCTCACGCAATCGGTTTCGCTGCGAATATCGGCATGCGGTTTGAAGAGTATGCTTCCTCTCGGCGGCGCGAACAAGACGCAGAAGACCGCGTCTCGATAGCACGAACGGTCGTGATTCTATAGGAAAATTACGAATAAGCGCGGGTAAGCGGCGGGAGTAAATTTTGCAAAATTTCAGATTCGGAGATACTGCGAATATCGGCATGCGGTTTGAAGCGTACGCTTCCTCTCGCCGGCGCGAACAAGACGCAGAAGACCGCGTCTCGATAGCTCGAAGGGTCGTGATGCTGTAAGCAAATCATCGAGGCCGATCCCCCGTAGACGAACTGACTTAACTCAGAAGAATTTCAAGCATTTCTTACAAAATCTCTCACGCAATCGGTTTCGCTGCGAATATCGGGATGCGGTTTGAAGAGTACGCTTCCTCTCGGCAGAGCGAACACGACGCTGAAGACCGCGTCTCGATAGCACGAACGGTCGTGATGCTGTAAGCAAATCATACATTCATGCGCTTCACTAATTAGACGACGAGGCATTTGGCGACCTGTCGAGAGTCATAGTTACTCCCTGATTTTACCTGCAAATTACAGATTCGGAGATACCAAATCTCTCACGCAATCGGTTTCGCTGCGAATATCGGCATGCGGTTTGAAGAGTATGCTTCCTCTCGGCGGCGCGAACAAGACGCAGAAGACCGCGTCTCGATAGCACGAACGGTCGTGATTCTATAGGAAAATTACGAATAAGCGCGGGTAAGCGGCGGAGTAAATTTTGCAAAATTTCAGATTCGGAGATACTGCGAATATCGGCATGCGGTTTGAAGCGTACGCTTCCTCTCGCCGGCGCGAACAAGACGCAGAAGACCGCGTCTCGATAGCTCGAAGGGTCGTGATGCTGTAAGCAAATCATCGAGGCCGATCCCCCGTAGACGAACTGACTTAACTCAGAAGAATTTCAAGCATTTCTTACAAAATCTCTCACGCAATCGGTTTCGCTGCGAATATCGGGATGCGGTTTGAAGAGTACGCTTCCTCTCGGCAGAGCGAACACGACGCTGAAGACCGCGTCTCGATAGCACGAACGGTCGTGATGCTGTAAGCAAATCATACATTCATGCGCTTCACTAATTAGACGACGAGGCATTTGGCGACCTGTCGAGAGTCATAGTTACTCCCTGATTTTACCTGCAAATTACAGATTCGGAGATACCAAATCTCTCACGCAATCGGTTTCGCTGCGAATATCGGCATGCGGTTTGAAGAGTATGCTTCCTCTCGGCGGCGCGAACAAGACGCAGAAGACCGCGTCTCGATAGCACGAACGGTCGTGATTCTATAGGAAAATTACGAATAAGCGCGGGTAAGCGGCGGGAGTAAATTTTGCAAAATTTCAGATTCGGAGATACTGCGAATATCGGCATGCGGTTTGAAGCGTACGCTTCCTCTCGCCGGCGCGAACAAGACGCAGAAGACCGCGTCTCGATAGCTCGAAGGGTCGTGATGCTGTAAGCAAATCATCGAGGCCGATCCCCCGTAGACGAACTGACTTAACTCAGAAGAATTTCAAGCATTTCTTACAAAATCTCTCACGCAATCGGTTTCGCTGCGAATATCGGGATGCGGTTTGAAGAGTACGCTTCCTCTCGGCAGAGCGAACACGACGCTGAAGACCGCGTCTCGATAGCACGAACGGTCGTGATGCTGTAAGCAAATCATACATTCATGAGCTTCACTAATTAGACGACGAGGCATTTGGCGACCTGTAGAGAGTCATAGTTACTCCCTGATTTTACCTGCAAATTACAGATTCGGAGATACCAAATCTCTCACGCAATCGGTTTCGCTGCGAATATCGGCATGCGGTTTGAAGAGTATGCTTCCTCTCGGCGGCGCGAACAAGACGCAGAAGACCGCGTCTCGATAGCACGAACGGTCGTGATTCTATAGGAAAATTACGAATAAGCGCGGGTAAGCGGCGGGAGTAAATTTTGCAAAATTTCAGATTCGGAGATACTGCGAATATCGGCATGCGGTTTGAAGCGTACGCTTCCTCTCGCCGGCGCGAACAAGACGCAGAAGACCGCGTCTCGATAGCTCGAAGGGTCGTGATGCTGTAAGCAAATCATCGAGGCCGATCCCCCGTAGACGAACTGACTTAACTCAGAAGAATTTCAAGCATTTCTTACAAACATCTCTCACGCAATCGGTTTCGCTGCGAATATCGGGATGCGGTTTGAAGAGTACGCTTCCTCTCGGCAGAGCGAACACGACGCTGAAGACCGCGTCTATGGGGGATTGGCCCGAATTTTTTGAAAAAAATATAAAGAAAAGTCAGTCTAC
>CAXEFP010001070.1:17500-22734 GCA_963995525.1 Escarpia spicata
TCCGTCCGTACTTCCGACAACCGTCCCCGACGCCTCGCTCGCGTGCCGCTCACGTGCCGCGGTAGCTCGCTCGGACTGTCGGTAGACGGCGCCGCTCTGCCACGCGCCGTTCGAGTCCTCCGCCCGGAGGTCGAACTAGACAAGACCGTCAGGTCGCTATCACGATTCGCATGTCCGACTTGTTCCACGAGACCGTTCCACCGGCTTCCTCCTAGCAAGGAGAGAGACCCATTCCGACGCGACTGTGTGCCCCGAACACGAGTTCGCGCAGCCTAACATCGGCAACCGTCCCAACGAGAACGAGGAGAGAACAGAATTTTTCAATTCTGCGCCAACGGCCGGCGACCAACCGCTCTCCACATATATAGAACGGGCGCAGAACATATATGATAACATACCAAAAATTACATCCGATCGAAATTTCTTTCGCACAACACTCGCCAAACGACTCCAAAACATAAACGGGAACACTGGAGGGCATCCACATTCGCACCGACCGGAGCATTACCGAATCCCGTTGCAATCAATGCACGTTTACTCTACAATCGACATTCGGGACTTAGCCGATTTTCGGTACGACTTTTCGAGGAACAGCTACAAAATACGCGAAAAATCTCGCTTCGACACACCGGAACGAGCCTACGGGGTCGGGCGCGCCTCTCCGGGGCGAACCCGACGCAGAAGACCGCGTCTCGATAGCACGAACGGTCGTGATTCTATAGGAAAATTACGAATAAGCGCGGGTAAGCGGCGGGAGTAAATTTTGCAAAATTTCAGATTCGGAGATACTGCGAATATCGGCATGCGGTTTGAAGCGTACGCTTCCTCTCGCCGGCGCGAACAAGACGCAGAAGACCGCGTCTCGATAGCTCGAAGGGTCGTGATGCTGTAAGCAAATCATCGAGGCCGATCCCCCGTAGACGAACTGACTTAACTCAGAAGAATTTCAAGCATTTCTTACAAAATCTCTCACGCAATCGGTTTCGCTGCGAATATCGGGATGCGGTTTGAAGAGTACGCTTCCTCTCGGCAGAGCGAACACGACGCTGAAGACCGCGTCTCGATAGCACGAACGGTCGTGATGCTGTAAGCAAATCATACATTCATGAGCTTCACTAATTAGACGACGAGGCATTTGGCGACCTGTAGAGAGTCATAGTTACTCCCTGATTTTACCTGCAAATTACAGATTCGGAGATACCAAATCTCTCACGCAATCGGTTTCGCTGCGAATATCGGGATGCGGTTTGAAGAGTACGCTTCCTCTCGGCAGAGCGAACACGACGCTGAAGACCGCGTCTCGATAGCACGAACGGTCGTGATTCTATAGCAAAATTACGAATAAGCGCGGGTAAGCGGCGGGAGTAAATTTTGCAAAATTTCAGATTCGGAGATACTGCGAATATCGGCATGCGGTTTGAAGCGTACGCTTCCTCTCGCCGGCGCGAACAAGACGCAGAAGACCGCGTCTCGATAGCTCGAAGGGTCGTGATGCTGTAAGCAAATCATCGAGGCCGATCCCCCGTAGACGAACTGACTTAACTCAGAAGAATTTCAAGCATTTCTTACAAAATCTCTCACGCAATCGGTTTCGCTGCGAATATCGGGATGCGGTTTGAAGAGTACGCTTCCTCTCGGCAGAGCGAACACGACGCTGAAGACCGCGTCTCGATAGCACGAACGGTCGTGATGCTGTAAGCAAATCATACATTCATGAGCTTCACTAATTAGACGACGAGGCATTTGGCGACCTGTAGAGAGTCATAGTTACTCCCTGATTTTACCTGCAAATTACAGATTCGGAGATACCAAATCTCTCACGCAATCGGTTTCGCTGCGAATATCGGCATGCGGTTTGAAGAGTATGCTTCCTCTCGGCGGCGCGAACAAGACGCAGAAGACCGCGTCTCGATAGCACGAACGGTCGTGATTCTATAGGAAAATTACGAATAAGCGCGGGTAAGCGGCGGGAGTAAATTTTGCAAAATTTCAGATTCGGAGATACTGCGAATATCGGCATGCGGTTTGAAGCGTACGCTTCCTCTCGCCGGCGCGAACAAGACGCAGAAGACCGCGTCTCGATAGCTCGAAGGGTCGTGATGCTGTAAGCAAATCATCGAGGCCGATCCCCCGTAGACGAACTGACTTAACTCAGAAGAATTTCAAGCATTTCTTACAAAATCTCTCACGCAATCGGTTTCGCTGCGAATATCGGGATGCGGTTTGAAGAGTACGCTTCCTCTCGGCAGAGCGAACACGACGCTGAAGACCGCGTCTCGATAGCACGAACGGTCGTGATTCTATAGGAAAATTACGAATAAGCGCGGGTAAGCGGCGGGAGTAAATTTTGCAAAATTTCAGATTCGGAGATACTGCGAATATCGGCATGCGGTTTGAAGCGTACGCTTCCTCTCGCCGGCGCGCGAACAAGACGCAGAAGACCGCGTCTCGATAGCTCGAAGGGTCGTGATGCTGTAAGCAAATCATCGAGGCCGATCCCCCGTAGACGAACTGACTTAACTCAGAAGAATTTCAAGCATTTCTTACAAAATCTCTCACGCAATCGGTTTCGCTGCGAATATCGGGATGCGGTTTGAAGAGTACGCTTCCTCTCGGCAGAGCGAACACGACGCTGAAGACCGCGTCTCGATAGCACGAACGGTCGTGATGCTGTAAGCAAATCATACATTCATGAGCTTCACTAATTAGACGACGAGGCATTTGGCGACCTGTAGAGAGTCATAGTTACTCCCTGATTTTACCTGCAAATTACAGATTCGGAGATACCAAATCTCTCACGCAATCGGTTTCGCTGCGAATATCGGCATGCGGTTTGAAGAGTATGCTTCCTCTCGGCGGCGCGAACAAGACGCAGAAGACCGCGTCTCGATAGCACGAACGGTCGTGATTCTATAGGAAAATTACGAATAAGCGCGGGTAAGCGGCGGGAGTAAATTTTGCAAAATTTCAGATTCGGAGATACTGCGAATATCGGCATGCGGTTTGAAGCGTACGCTTCCTCTCGCCGGCGCGAACAAGACGCAGAAGACCGCGTCTCGATAGCTCGAAGGGTCGTGATGCTGTAAGCAAATCATCGAGGCCGATCCCCCGTAGACGAACTGACTTAACTCAGAAGAATTTCAAGCATTTCTTACAAAATCTCTCACGCAATCGGTTTCGCTGCGAATATCGGGATGCGGTTTGAAGAGTACGCTTCCTCTCGGCAGAGCGAACACGACGCTGAAGACCGCGTCTCGATAGCACGAACGGTCGTGATGCTGTAAGCAAATCATACATTCATGAGCTTCACTAATTAGACGACGAGGCATTTGGCGACCTGTAGAGAGTCATAGTTACTCCCTGATTTTACCTGCAAATTACAGATTCGGAGATACCAAATCTCTCACGCAATCGGTTTCGCTGCGAATATCGGGATGCGGTTTGAAGAGTACGCTTCCTCTCGGCAGAGCGAACACGACGCTGAAGACCGCGTCTCGATAGCACGAACGGTCGTGATTCTATAGGAAAATTACGAATAAGCGCGGGTAAGCGGCGGGAGTAAATTTTGCAAATTTCAGATTCGGAGATACTGCGAATATCGGCATGCGGTTTGAAGCGTACGCTTCCTCTCGCCGGCGCGAACAAGACGCAGAAGACCGCGTCTCGATAGCTCGAAGGGTCGTGATGCTGTAAGCAAATCATCGAGGCCGATCCCCCGTAGACGAACTGACTTAACTCAGAAGAATTTCAAGCATTTCTTACAAAATCTCTCACGCAATCGGTTTCGCTGCGAATATCGGGATGCGGTTTGAAGAGTACGCTTCCTCTCGGCAGAGCGAACACGACGCTGAAGACCGCGTCTCGATAGCACGAACGGTCGTGATGCTGTAAGCAAATCATACATTCATGAGCTTCACTAATTAGACGACGAGGCATTTGGCGACCTGTAGAGAGTCATAGTTACTCCCTGATTTTACCTGCAAATTACAGATTCGGAGATACCAAATCTCTCACGCAATCGGTTTCGCTGCGAATATCGGGATGCGGTTTGAAGAGTACGCTTCCTCTCGGCAGAGCGAACACGACGCTGAAGACCGCGTCTCGATAGCACGAACGGTCGTGATTCTATAGCAAAATTACGAATAAGCGCGGGTAAGCGGCGGGAGTAAATTTTGCAAAATTTCAGATTCGGAGATACTGCGAATATCGGCATGCGGTTTGAAGCGTACGCTTCCTCTCGCCGGCGCGAACAAGACGCAGAAGACCGCGTCTCGATAGCTCGAAGGGTCGTGATGCTGTAAGCAAATCATCGAGGCCGATCCCCCGTAGACGAACTGACTTAACTCAGAAGAATTTCAAGCATTTCTTACAAAATCTCTCACGCAATCGGTTTCGCTGCGAATATCGGGATGCGGTTTGAAGAGTACGCTTCCTCTCGGCAGAGCGAACACGACGCTGAAGACCGCGTCTCGATAGCACGAACGGTCGTGATGCTGTAAGCAAATCATACATTCATGAGCTTCACTAATTAGACGACGAGGCATTTGGCGACCTGTAGAGAGTCATAGTTACTCCCTGATTTTACCTGCAAATTACAGATTCGGAGATACCAAATCTCTCACGCAATCGGTTTCGCTGCGAATATCGGCATGCGGTTTGAAGAGTATGCTTCCTCTCGGCGGCGCGAACAAGACGCAGAAGACCGCGTCTCGATAGCACGAACGGTCGTGATTCTATAGGAAAATTACGAATAAGCGCGGGTAAGCGGCGGGAGTAAATTTTGCAAAATTTCAGATTCGGAGATACTGCGAATATCGGCATGCGGTTTGAAGCGTACGCTTCCTCTCGCCGGCGCGAACAAGACGCAGAAGACCGCGTCTCGATAGCTCGAAGGGTCGTGATGCTGTAAGCAAATCATCGAGGCCGATCCCCCGTAGACGAACTGACTTAACTCAGAAGAATTTCAAGCATTTCTTACAAAATCTCTCACGCAATCGGTTTCGCTGCGAATATCGGGATGCGGTTTGAAGAGTACGCTTCCTCTCGGCAGAGCGAACACGACGCTGAAGACCGCGTCTCGATAGCACGAACGGTCGTGATTCTATAGGAAAATTACGAATAAGCGCGGGTAAGCGGCGGGAGTAAATTTTGCAAAATTTCAGATTCGGAGATACTGCGAATATCGGCATGCGGTTTGAAGCGTACGCTTCCTCTCGCCGGCGCGAACAAGACGC
>CAXEFP010001071.1:0-10360 GCA_963995525.1 Escarpia spicata
AAGTTCACTGCAGCATTGATGTCTCCGGGCGGAAGTTCACCCGTCACATTCGTCGCTGATTCCAACATCTCCGCAACAACAGCAGTCTCGTCGGCTCCAATCCCTTCTTCCATCTTTGCCAACTGGCGGGTAGGAAGAATCGCAGTACAATTAAATTATGATGTACGTGAGTGTGTGTATGTGTGTGTACGTGCGTGTGTGTGCGTGTGTGTCAGTGCGTGCATGTTCCTGGGTATTTGGAGCTGAAGTTGTGAAACATTTAATAACTAGTATTTGAATATAAAATGGTTTGCTTTAAGATAGACACGTTTAAGCTGCTAGTTAACCAATAATCACAATAACACATATTATCTAAACCTCTAACAAAAACGAGGATATATGGCAATGACAGTGGCTAAATTGCATTCTTTTGAACAGGAAAGCATGAGAGCGTTCTGCAGGCGTAACTATTGTTTATCATTATCTAATTCATATTCTAAATGTATTTTGTTTCTAATCTCGTACTTGGTAACTCGCTAATGCTTTTGCATGACTCTCGCACAAGCTAGGTGATTCACTTTTACTGGATTTCAATAATACACCGTGGCTCTTATGAGATCGCTGAGTACACGTCCTTTATCGGGTATCACCTACCATCTTCCTCACTTCGACAAAAGCCTCATTGACACAACTGATCACGTTTGGTGCTTGCCATATGACATGACCATCTGGAGTCTCGACACATGACCGGGTGACATGACCTGCAACGTTCATATTCAGTTGCTTTAAACCCGCATGATAAGTTAGCAACCAAATGCAGCGATACAGAACGTAGTCCCCAACATTGATTTTTAATTGGCTAAATGGCAAAGTACCTTTGCGACCTGCATTCCGCTGTAAATGTACTCGATGGTGGCGTAATAGCACAAGTAATACGGCTCAACATACGGCTTTGTTTTATTACTTCTACTACTTTGCCACCGTCTTGTTTAATTACAGCCTCGTGCGTTTTGGAAAGGTGCAATTTTATAGTAACAAACGTACCATGTGACGTTTCAAATTTGTTATACGAATCTGACTGAAGACTCCTACAACATACCTATAGACAACATACCTATAGACAACATACCTATAGACAACATACCTATAGCTCCATGTGGACACGGTAGTTCAGACTTCACGCCAACTACAGTTTGCGTCCAGTTAAGTCCGGCTACCGTTTCCTCTTTACACAGCTTTGAGAAACCTACCAGGGAGAAGACAGTCCATACATTTATTGCACAAACTGATACACAAATAAACATAAACACAAACACACCACATGCACACACACACACACACACACACACACACACACACACACACACACACACACACACACACACACACACACACACACACACACACACACACACACACACACACACACACACACACACACACACACACACACACACACACACACACACACACACACACACACACACACACACACACACACAAACACACCCGCAACCCCCAACACACACACACTCACCATTACAATATATAGATTTCCGTAATGCCTGTCAACGTCATTACTTTTATATGTTTACCTTTTGACGAAACCCCGTTTAGGAGATAATGTAATGCTTCCTTGTATAATGAAATTAACAATGAACTCTACCTGACCCGACGACGGTGACCACACATCTAGCCGGCTTGCTAGCTCCGGCTTTATTCTTGGCGACGCAAGTGAAATATCCGCTCTTTTCTGCTCTTAAAATATGGAGTTGTGACGTCATCTCATCGTTGATGATAACAGTTGTTTCTGGAATTTAAATACATTGTTGAAACCTCACCGAAGTAAATCGAAATGTCTCAGCTGGATATAGTCACATCACTGTTGGGAAACTGTTCGCCAAAATTGAGTTACGACAATATAAACTTTACCCTTTATGAAGGAATTATTTCAACTTTTCCAAATTAAACAAATCTTCACCACCTGTTATAATATTGTATTAAATAGATATTCAGAACAAAATATGAAATAAATGTTTTTTACACTAACTTGGTAGGGCAGCACTGATGGTGTGTTAAATGTCGTTTTTTCTCCAAATAGAACATATTGAATGCCACAGGCGACAAACCAGTTTCACAACATGAAACTGGTATGTCGCCTCAGGGTAAGAACGCCCAATAAAGGGGTTCAAGTCACCACATATTATGGACATTAAACAGCCGTGGGCTATTGTTGTTGTAATATGTCAATGCATTATCATGTGTTTGTCTGATCTATGTATTTTTCAAATAAAAAGTTACCGCTTTCATTAATCTTCATGTTGTCGCGGTACCATGTGATCTCAGGTTTTACTATTGGTTCAATGTCGCCACCGCCTGGGACAGTGGCGGTACAGTTGAGAACGATAGCCTTCTTCTGGAATACGGTGACTGTCATTGGTCGAACTGATGCCATAGGCTTAGGCACCACTAAAAAGGATAAACTCTGAAAGCCGATCATACGGCTTTCTGTCTCAGCTCTGCATGTCACGTTTCCTAGAAACCGAACACACTATTGGTTTTAGAAGTTTATAGACAATAACTGAGGCGGACACCAAGTCTACGTCAGATTAGCATCATGTCCCTTCCGCTCTTTCAGAAACAACAAGGATAACTAAAACGTATATTATTGCTAATATTAGTTGTGACATCAAGTGTAATATTGGCAACCCGGTTGTAATCAAAACTATTAAGTTCACGGGTTTTGTCAAGGAACATAGCATACTGTATTCGAATATATATTGTTAATGTAATCGTTAGTACTTCTAGCGATAACGTAAAACCAATACTCGCAAACTGGTAAGACAATATTACGATATATGATATGACATATAATATCATGAAAACAAATTGGCAATGCGCAGGTCGCGTAACCAGAATAATGGCCAACCAGTGGACTATGTGTATAATTAAGTACCACCTCAAAGAAGGGAAACGGTCAATATGCAAACAGACAAAAGTTGTTCCGATGACATCACCAACTGCACAGGTGCGCTTTGGACAAGAAAAACAATACACAGAGAATGATGTACACGTGTTTCGAGGTGGGGGCTACGTCTTGCAGGGGGTAGTCAAGACACAGGTGAAAATAAACATAACATTAAAATAAGACAACAATTATATACCTGCATCTCGCCAGTAAACAGGTTCGAAGGTCAATGTCGATGTCAAGGTTACCCGGTCGCTTTTGTCTTCTGCGATTATAATTCTTCTACCTCTGTTTTCAATTGTATTGCCATCTAACGACCACGTGACTGACACAGCCGATATTGAGAGACCCTGTGATACGGCAGTAACTTGGCATATAAAAGTCAGGTTGAAGTCTTCAAATATGATGTGTTGGGTATTCGTTTGTAGCATTATATCGACTCTTGGTTCTGTAAGTTAAAAACATATTACTAAATAAACGAATTCAAGATATTTACATTCGCAACCTAACAATAGTGTGTATCTTTTATCATGTACAATGTAGGCCTGTTCAGGAAGGACAACAGCCGTGCAAATACTTACACATATACCCATGCATTTGCCGTATTTAACTAGCATGTTCTTATTTAAGTAGTTGACCTATCCATCATGTGACCTATTGAACAACATCGTCCGTCAAACGTCCAAAATGGCTGCCGAACATGTGCAGCTGTTGTATATGTTGTTAAAATTCTGGCCCCCAAAATGTACCTTGCCACAAAAAACAAAGTTGTCTAAGCGAGAACTGTATGTGTAAAAGATTGACCTGGCAAATGTTATGCCGCTCTAGCAATGCAATGTACAAATGTGAACAATGTCGGTAAGGCAAAACGTGACGGATCTGACGCGCATGATATTGTTGTGACGTCACAACAATATTGTTGTTCGGTGGCTTACCTTCAGTTGGTATGGGAGAAGTGATGTCCGGAACTTCTGATGTACCCTGCGTCGACTTTGCGCTAGTGCTGACCGTGATGGAAGGGGTGGTGCCAGCGGTGGTAGAGCTGGGAGCTGATGTCACATCCGCATGTGTTGTTCCACTCACTGTGATTCCCAAAGATATATTATTATTATTATTAATTGCCATCATAATTATCATCTGTGATTCCCAAAGATACAGTATTATTATTATTACCTTTATCATCATCGTCGTCGTCGTCGTCGTCATCATCATCATCACCACCATCATCATCATTGTCATCATCATCACCATCATCACCATCATCATCATTGTCATCATCACCACCACCACCACCATCATCATCATCATTATCATCATCATCATCATCACCACCACCACCACCATCATCATCACCACTACCACCACTACCACTACCACCACCACCACCACCACCACCACCACCACCACCACCACCACCACCATCATCATCATCACCACCACCACCACTACCACCAGGCCTGTGTCTATTGTCTTCGGGCGCTAGTGTGAAAGAAGACATTATCGTTTAACTAGATCCATCCAACCATGCGTACACAAAGAATACCATACTTTAGATTAATGTTCAGCACGTTGACATTAGCTTTGCATGTTTAGACCTAACCAACGTACAGTCACTGAAGACAAAATACGAATGCCTTGTAAGGTAAGATTTCAAACAAACCTGTGGTACGTAAGGAAGCAGCGGTCGATGTATCCGTAGGCGGTCGTATTGACGCTGTGGTCGACGTTTTGGTGAGTAATGAGGTAGTTGTACTGGCTGGAGTTGACGTTGTTTGCAATAGCGTTGCTGTTGTTTTGGTTCGCGTTGCTGTTGTTTTGGCGGAAGTTTCTGTAATAACTGGAGTTACTGTTGTGGCTGGAGTTATAGTTGTTGCTGTTGTTGGTTCTGTTATGGCTGGAGTTGTTGTTGTTAATGGCGTTGCTGTTGTCGCGGAAGTTGTTGTTGTTTTAGCTGGAGCAGCTGTTGTTGGAGTTGCAGTTGTTGTTGGAGTTACTGTTGTTGCTGCGGTTGTTGGTGTTGGTGTTGTTATGTCAGCAATTGTTGTTTTGACTGTTGTTGCTGTTGTTGCTGGAGTTGATGATGTTATTGTTGTTGTTGGATATGTTTTGTCTGGCGTAGCTGTTGTTGCAGTAGTCGTTGAGCTCGTTGCCTCCGTGGTTCCTTTCGGTGTGGCTGTTGTTTGTGTTTCAGTATTTGTCGTTCTTGTTGTTGTTTCGGTGCTGGCGGTGGCGGTTGTTGTAGTGGTAGATGTTGTTGCACTGGTTGTTTCAGGACGCTCCGTCGTTTTTGCTGTGCTCGCTGTTTGGCAGAACATAACAGCTGTCAAGTGAAACTAGAAAAGCATAACATTAGACACCCAGTATATTTTGTAAACATAACACACGCACACGCGCACACGCGCACACGCGCACACGCGCACACGCGCACACGCGCACACGCGCACACGCGCACACGCGCACACGCGCACACGCGCACATACTTCAAATCAATAAAAGTTTAGAAACGTGTGGTTCATATATTCAATCCGATACTATACTTGACTCAAATAATGAAGTAGTCTATAGCCACAATAATACGTTCTACATTTGTAATTTTTATAGTATACAAAACATATACATGATTTTTTAGGTTATAATTTCTTTGTATATCAAAAGAGACACTTTGCAACAACACGTACAACCTCGGTATATGAAACCAAAGAAATTGAAAGAAATTGTACTTTCAAAGAAATACAGAAAACAGTATCCACACTAGGCAAGAAAAGGAACTATAAATAGATCGTTTAATTTTTTTCCGAAAAATGGTTTATATATTGAATTTCAGATGACTAACCGAAGTGCATGTAATGACATACCCGATGTCTCAGCAAGTCCTGAGGTGCTTGTTACATCGTTTGTGTGGGGTGTCGTCACGTCGTCTTTGGCGGTCGCCGATGTTGTCCTAATGCCGACACTGCTGGTTTCTTGCGGTTTCGAAGACGAAGTACCAACGGTAGTGGCGATGTTCAAAGTCGAAGCGGTCGACAACGGTGACGTAGTCTTTGGCGTGGTATGAGGCAGCGCTGAAGAAGTAGTCACAAGAATTGTTGAGGATGTTGTTGGACTGTGTCCGAATGTTGTCGCTGCAGTAGCCGCTGGCGTCACGGATGTTCTTGAACCTGATTGCGTGGTGGCAGCCTTGGTCGTTTTTGAAGTTGGAGTCTTATTCGTAGTCCTGGTAACATTGTTTGCTGCTTCTGTAGCATTAGTTGCCATGGTGGCGGTGGTTTCCGGTGACTGGATTGTATTTCCTCGCGTATGTTCCGTCGCGGTTGTTAATATTTCCGGTTTCTCAGTTGTGCTTTCCGGACGTGACGACATAGTTGTCTGCGTCGTCACTGAGGATAGCGTGGATGATGTTGTTGGGGTGTCAATCATAGTAGTTATTGGGGTGGTGGTCGACGTTGCTGTTGCGGTAGTTACAGAAGCAGTATTTGTCGTAGGCATGGTGTCGATACGTGTAGTCATTGTCGTAGAAGTAGTGGCAGTTTTAGCTTCTGTCGTTGTTGTAGGCAGAGTAGGAATTGTAGCCGGTGACGTTGATGTTGTTTTAAATGTAGTAGTCGCCGTTGATGCAGTTGTCTCCGTATGTGTAGAAGTAATATTAGTAACAGTAGACGCCGATGTGGTTGCTTCCAAAGGTGTAATAGTAATTGCAGGTGTAACAGTTGTTGAGGATGATGTTGTGACAAGTTTAGTAGTCGGTACAGGTGTAGTTGTTTCCACGGTTGTTATAGTAGTTGCTGTCGTCGTCGCCGTTGTTGTCTTTATACAACTAATAGGTATGCACTTGGCACTTGCACCCTTGTAGACACATTTTCCCTTCGCCGTAACAAACATCAGGCCTATCCAGCAGGACTTCAGCTTGGGTCGGCCACTTCCGGTACATTCGTAGTACTTGCTACAGTCTGCGACAGGAGCCGGGAACTTTGTCGATGGCGCCACGATCGAGCAGTCGAACATCATCGGCGAGCAGGGGTCAAATTCCGTCGGGAGTCGATCGGTCGTCTCCTCCGGGTCGAACTTGCACGGGGCTCGACACCGAGCGGACCCCACGAACTTACACTGCAGGTCAACAGCATCAAAATCCCAGCCGCCCTGGCAGTGACGCGACTGGAGGCCGGTCGTTGTGCAGATGTAGTACTTCGAGCAGTCGTTCGGGTCGGCGAAACGAGCATCGGGCAAAGCATCGGCACAGTCGAACGGCGCGTTCGGATTGCAAGGGTCGTAGACACTTGGCCCCTCTGTTGTAGTTGTAGTTGTAGTTGTTGTAGTAGTAACTGGTATTGTTGTCTTCGATGGTCTTGTCGTCGGGGGTGCATCTGTGGTGGTTGCGTTTGGACACATCTGTTGACAGAGTGCGTTCTCGGGCAGGACACACTTCAGTGACCACGAGTCGAAGAACGTTCCCCGGGGGCACGGCCGAAGGAAGTTGCCGGCCGGCGTGCATTGGTAGTACTTGGTGCAATCGAAGGGGTCTCCGAATGTCGTGCCGATAGGGACGATGTTGCACTGCGACGCAATACTCACGCAGGGGTTGAATTGTATTCTGCGGTATGTCGTTGTCGACATTGGTAAGGTGGTGGTTGTCGGTGTAGTTGTAGTTGTGTAAGGTGACGTCGTCAGGACGACTGGTTGTTTCCTCGCAGGATTAGGAACCAGAGCACCGCCGTCGGTTGTGGTGTTGTCGGAACTGTCGACGTGTGTCGGCGAAACGTCCGAATCTGTCGAGAACGCTTCAATTTCACCCATCTCTGATGTAGTCACGTCGTCTGTACTTTCAGTTGTTGCTCGTGCCATAGCTGTTGGTACACTGGTTGTCGTTGTTGTTGGCTTGGTTGTGGTTGTAGTTGTAGTTGTTTCTGTTGCCATTGACGTGGTTGTTGCCGTTTTTGGTGTGGTAGTAGTTGTTGCTGTGGGCGTGGTCGTTGTTTCAGCTGTTATTGTTGGCGGCGTAGTCGTTGGCGTGGTCGTAGGTGTTGTTGTCGTGGTCGTAGTTTCAGTTGTTGTTGTTGTTGGTGGCGTAGTTGTTGGCGTGGTCATAGTTATTGATGTTGTGGTCGTTGTTTCAGATGTTGTTATTGGCGTTGTCGCTGGTTTATTTGTGGTTCTTGTCACTGGCCCGGTCTTTGTCTTTGAATTTGTTGTCCGAGCTGTTGTTGCCGTTGTCTCCGCTGGATGTGTTGTCTCGGTAGTCGGCCACAGCGGGACAGCAGCAGTTCGGCCGACATCTTCGGATATCGGCGCACTGTTGTTCCGGTCGCACGCAGCATGGCATGTGTCCGACGTGTTCGCTTCGCACATTAACGTGGTCCGATTGAACGATGCACCGTCGTCGCATCGTATGTGCGTCAGTGTGCCGTTGACACACTGGTGGTACTGTGTACAGTCCTGCAGATCCGCCACCCGCTGCTTCCGTAGAGACAGGTACGGCGACGTTAGTCCGGCCTCCGCCGACAAGCAAAAGTCGTAGCACATAGCCTGCTCTCGGGGTTTGCACGACCACGTCATAATGTCGAAGTTGGTCCCACGCGGGCAGCTGCCCAGGTAGACGTTGTTGCCGAAACAGTGAAAGAATCTGCCGCAGTCCGTCTGGTCTGGAAGGTCGTGACCTGTGCAGTTGATAAAACTATCGCACAGGTAGTAGGATATGTTCGACGACATAACAGGTGTTCCTGGAGAGAGGAAACATACATTAGTTATAATGTGCTGTCTTACATAGCGTCAATATTCGCCCAGATAAGGTACTCATGGTGCACACTCCCTTATCATAGCAAGTGTCTTGGCAGGAGCTAATGTAGCGCCTGTAGAAAGCGCCACGACGAGTGAGAATACAAAGTGAAAAACTTAAAGACATCCATGACATGCAGTGATTGATAGCATACAACGCAACACAGGTGTATATTTGCACACAGCAATAGACACATATATGTAAATTCCAAAGCAATGTGCGTATTAAATGCACCGTGATTGAATGCTTCCTAGAGGGTGAAATGTAAAACGTTTTCTCCTAAGTATTTGGTCCACTCTATATAAGAATATACCTTTAACTTTACATTATATGTGAAAAATCAAACTTCCATTCCTACGTATGAACGCATATATAATACTATACTCCTACACAAGCAGGCGAGCACACGTGCGAACAGTTCTCTCGTAAAAATTAAATGTAATATGTCGATACATACACAGGTATAGCTCCCTTACATTCCCGAGATCTTCATACACACAGCAAGTATGTTTTCGAATAAACAATGCCAACAGACCTGAATCTGAAATAAAAGATAAGCTGGGTAGGGCAGTCTTTCTCATCATTCCACCGAGACACAAGTTCGCCGTTCCTGCAAAAAACAGCGCATCATTACTATAATACTCTATGTGCTCACTGGGAGACACGCCGACATATTTACTAAAAAGAGTAAATTTAATGTGCATATGACATCATATTGCGTCTAATCGTATACTGTTGACGTCCATGGTAATAATAATAATAATTTTATAATAAAAAAAAAAAAATGTTATTTCGAAAGCAATCAATCTATATACGCTACAAGCAGACACGTCCGTTGCTGCTGTTTCCGTTTTAGGAAATATTACAGAGGAGCTTAACATTGTTTTCTTTATTAAAATATGGCCGCGATAAGTCAAGAACATTCTACAACCTCAGCTGAACGCCAGAATTCAGTAAAGCGACTGAGTTATATAAACTTACCCAGCAGAAGCAGAATGGTGAGAGGGGTACGCATCGTCGCTGATTATAGTCAATTACCTGGAAAACAACGAATATATACTGTTATTATGTTACGTTTGGCCATGGGATCCAGCTATACGGATAGATGAACTGTCATCAGTATATTATTTAAACATTGACAGTTTAGTATAGCACAGCAAGTGCTTGATTAAGGTTAATGTGACCTTAATATACCCGTATGTATCTTTGGCTATCTCTCCCCATCTCCCGCCCTCCCGCCAGCGTTCCCTCGGCAAGGCTTTCCCGCTCATTCCGTCCTATCTCTCCCCCCCCCCTCTCTCTCTCTCTCTCTCCCTTCCTCCCTCCCTTTTTCTCTCTCTCTCTCTCTCTCTCTCTCTCTCTCTCTCTCTCTCTCTCTCTCTCTCTCTCTCTCTCTCTCTCTCTCTCTCTCTCTCTCTCTCTCTCTCTCTCTCTCTCTCTCTCTCTCTCTCTCTCTCTCTCTCTCTCTCTCTCTCTCTCTCTCTCTCTCTCTCTCTCTCTCCCTTTCTCTCTCTCCCATCTCTCCTCTCCCATTCTCTCCTCTCTCTCTCTCTCTCTCTCTCTCTCTCCTCTCTCTCTCCTCTCTCTCTCTCTCTCTCTCTCTCTCTCTCTTCTCTCCTCTCTCTTCTCTCTCTCTCTATCTC
>CAXEFP010001072.1:0-50664 GCA_963995525.1 Escarpia spicata
TCGTTCTCTCTCTCTCTCTCTCTCTCTCTCGTTCTCTCTCTCTCTCTCTCTCTCTCTCTCTCTCTCTCTCTCTCTCTCTCTCTCCTCTCTCTCTCTCTCTCTCTCTCTCTCTATTTCTCTCTTATATCCACTCGTAATTGGGTACGGTCATGGTTCGTTGCACATTTAACACGAATAAAGATACTATTCATATAGGCATGCCAACTGTGGCTTCGTCCACAATCAATGTCATGGTTCATTAACCTCAGAGACAAAGCATTGATTCACTTACCGGTGAACATTATAGGTATCACGTGGGTGCCCAACAATGGTTCTTTCCTAATCACATGCCAAGAGGATTTAATTTGACTTTAGCTTGACTTTTGTATGACTACCTCTGTCGACTTTAACCTAACAGTTGTTGTAAAAGTATCTGGGTAAGCGTAAAACGACCAATAGGAAAAACTGTGGTTGAAATATAGGTCACACGACGGATGTCAGTACAACACTGACTTATCTGGTGGATGGTTGACTTGCGTAGTTCCAGCGCACACTGTATGTATGTAACAAACAATATTCACTTGACGTTCGATATGGTGCTTCGTTTAACAGGTGATTTCAACCGTGGAACACACTATAGGATATGGAAACAAATGCCGGAAAAGACAGCGTGAAGGAGTAGCCATTGCAAGATGGCTTCAAACGGGAAGGAAGGTAGGAACTTCATTTGTTTAGAACATCAAGTAGTTGTAGTCTGTTCAACATATTACCTTTGGGTACAACAAGAAAATTTGTTATTTTTGATAATCTTTTCACGGCGGCAGGCACACGCGTGCAAGAAATAAACATGGTTATTGTGTTTAAACTTATCTTTTGTATCGTACCATAATGTAGACAGATATATAGACATACACGTACATACGCACTGGCGTAATGTGTTCGTAGAGCATCTTGCCAATCATAATGCAAATACACACACGCTTGTGCTTGGCTGATTATAGTTATGTTTTTTGGCAGTGATCAAAGTACTAGAAACAAATGTATCGTTACTTAAGGCACACAACGTTAATGCACTAATCAAATATTGTTTAATGATACGCACCATGGCGGAGTAATCCCAAGTTCAAACACCACCTCTCTTCGTTATTAATTCACCATTAAATCCGCACTGTTTATTATGCTTGAACAACAGTTGTTGGTATAATACATAGACAATAAATATGATTTGATTTCTGGAAGTTTCTCCACTGTGTGCGGCCATATTGGATTCACCCCCTATCGTCGTCAACCAATACTATCCATGCACTTGCATACATCAGAATACATATAATAGATTAGTAATATTACTTATGCCACATATAGACACGTTTATTGCATCATATCATATAACACAACATATGACCGAAGTTTTAATACCATTCTAACGAATAAATAACTTTAATAAGTGTAGATATGCAAGTTTAATTAATGTTGAAGTTCACACACCACAATTCCGGCTGCCTGTGTTTGGCTGGTTATATAAGGCAGGTAAAATGTCTATGTTAATTGCAGCTTGACGCGCTCAATATATAGGGTTATATCACGTGGCATGGATGACCACACCGGTTATGGGAACGCCGGGATGGGTTAGGGCCCGATTTAACCCTCCCTTGCAGAGTGCTACCACAGGGAGTGGGTCAACTGTGAGAGATCAGGATTGTGACACTACTCTCCAGAGTAGGGTTGTAAGGAGCTCCCAATGAGATGTCCCGAGCCGATCATTGGTGCAGTTAGCTCTGTATCATAGGCAGTAACGGCTCCAGTGTCTCCCACTTCCGGATTCTCTCTTTTTGTTTTTCAAAAATTAACTTCAATGTTGCTGGGCCATTTTCAAGACCTGAAAAGTAAAGTGCATAACATCTTACAGGTTCTTTCAGGTCCTCTTCTGGCTTGACTAGGGATTAATGCATCTGCCTCTTACGTGCCGACTCTAGCTTTTGACATATGCTCGGACTGTGTGCATGCGTCCGAGTCTGGAACAGTCTAAGATAGGAGTGGGGCAGTGTATTCAGTTTCCATAGGGTGGTTTTGGTATAACTTATATATTTTATGTCAAAAGTCTGCATCGGCGAAACCTCAACCACAGACTGTGGGAGACGTCTGTGCGTTTGTATATAAATGAGTTATTTCTAATATTTAATCGGCATCTATCTTTAAATATTTAAGTGGTACCTTTTCGTATGTGCTTCGTTGGCTCCCAAAGCAACAACATTGGATAAGACTGCTAGATCATATTTCCCTCTTAGTATATCATGCATTTCAACCATATCTCCCGTGTGGCGAACGTATGATAGAGTTGGTAATTTCAGTCTCTGTAAACGTTCTTTCTATTCAAGGTCTTTGAAACCAGGAATTAATTTGGTTGTTCTGCGCTGACCATTTTCAAGAGCTGTAATATATTTAATTAAGAATGGACTTAAAGAAAATCACTTTTTATCCATGTGAACGAAAGTACGTCGGATTATCCCCATCATCTAATTGGCTTTATTATTTTTGTTCTGACATATATGCTTCAAAAGCAAGCGATGGATCGAAAGTGACTTGAATAACTTTCACATTGTCCGTACTTGTAAGTGTTGTCTGGTTGTATCCCAATTAATAGACTTTATTCCTTCTGAATAATGATCCAATTCTCATATGGATACATTTATGTGGATAACATTTTCAAAAGTGATGTGTCTGTTCAGCGTTCGACAGAGATAAGATCTTATTGTAGTTTTGTGCGGTACTCTTCAGTATAAATATGACTAAAAAGCATCAGATTATCCGCAAACAATAAAATATGACAGACCTTTACAACATCAGGTAAATCATTTTTGAATATTACAAAAAGAAGAAGGCCACTCACTGATCCTTGTGGTATTAGACTGATTACCTTCTGCCAATTTGAAAATGTGATATTTACTCTTACTCGTAAGTGCTTGCACAGAAGAAATAATTGTATGGTTTACAAATGATGATGTACTGACAAAAGAAGAACTAACTGGACTAAAAGGTAAAATAAAAAACCCACTCAACTCCATCACATTTAAAAAGACGACTTACCACGCAGGAATACAACTTGGAATTGCATTATATGGAAACTGTGAACATGAGTGAAGGCAAAGGCAGAGGGATGTTCTTGTTTATTCCAAAAAATTTGGCATTTTAAGTACACCAGTTTGATTTTGAGTTGAATGAAGCACTGTTTTGCATTTTGGTACTGAAACGGAAGGATACCCTTCTCTTGGGCGCTTTTTATAGAAGCCCTAATAGCACCACTGAGAACAATGACAACCTTAAGAAATTGCTGGATAAAATAAGTGAGAAATGTTTTTCACATGTTCTGCTATACTTGGAGATCTCAACTACCCGTATATTGATTAGTAAATAATCTCAACTACAGCAGCAAGTACTGAAGATAAATAATTTAAATTAATTAAAAAAAATCGAGACTGTTATTTGGTGCAACATATTACAGAGCCCACTAGAGGTAAAGGTACAACCAACCCATAGCTCCTTGACCTTGTAATGACTAGTGAATACACCGAGATCTCAACAGTCGAGACTCGGTCATCAATGAATAGTAATATGTGGACATGAAATATACACTTGAAAGTGGATACATCTATAACACTATTATATTCGTAGCATACCTGTATCGATTTGTTATTTACACATAAAATGCAAGTTTTGTAAAACTAATAAAATAACAACACATGTTAATGTTTGTGAATATTTAATAAATATAATGATACATGTAGTAAAGCAATTGATAGTGTTCTGCAAATACACTCGGCACACTGCAAACACACTTTTGGTGACGTGTCTATCGTCACACTAAATTTCCTCACAAGGATTCATGTGGATTCATCGTGTTGCCCAAGGGGATTACTTGGGATATATCCACTTGGGAACCTAACACTTAAAAAGTGGGTTTATAGGTTTGTTCAGAAAGATTCGTAACAAGTATATATTGTATTATTTTTCTGTCAAATTATACAAACATACGATATTATTTATTTTGTGAAACATTAACACTCGTTTATGAAATTGCAGATACGTGTATGTACCATATGACTTTTGCAACAATGTAAACAGCATATTTGTGACTGAATGCTATTAGTGTATTGTGTTGTAAATGCAGACATACTATGTCATTTGTTTGTTTAAAAACTGTTGGACTGTGTTGTTTGTGACAACAGTGTTTCAGTGTTGTGTGTGGCAGGTTCGATCCCTGCTGTTGTTCAGTCATACATTACTGGTTGTGCACACACACATTTATTCATTCAGTAATTTCAGCCGTTTACAATAACTCCACCTAAATTACGTTAATTCCACTTAAACAACTATTGGAAATAGCACAGTAAATTATGGATTACAAAAAAATTAACCAGGTATATTGCAAGGTATATTATGTACTGATGTTATGGTTTTTAGATTATCAGGGTTTCACTGTCATATGAACACTTGTCATAACAAGTTAACATTTTTGTAAAAAATGTATTGACACATCTGTAATCATGTACACATATGCTGTATAATATTATGCATTAGCAATTGGTATGACAACAATATTTTCAGACAAACATGTGTATTAAAACAGGCAATTCTCTTTTATTTAATCCATGAACAGAGGTAATGAGTGACTTGTCTTTTTGTTTTCACTTCTTTAGATTAAAGTACAAATCAATTTGCATTTTGCTTAATTAACATAATGCCAGTTATTGATGTGTTTACCATAAAGGTGTATTATATTCAAGAATACGTGGCCAGTGACATCTGTGGGGTTATTGCCACCTTGAGATTTATTTTAAATACAAATTTTAAGATATAGTGTTACTGAATGTCAAATGTTTCAAACAATTTCAAGTTAGGGAATAACAAAATAATGCTCTTCTTGAGGAAACATTGTTTCTTAATATAAAAATAAATAATACACAAGTTACTATTGATAGTATACATACTTGAATCGAGTGACCCAGCTAGATGTAGATCTACACACCATAAACTGTGTTCATCTTGGAACTAATTAGCATCTAGTATTCACCAGGTCAGATATCCACAGCTAGACGAGCATGTTAATAAATCTTTAAATAATTTACTACGAAAACCTAACGTTTCTTTAATGTTTTTTTTACATGTTCATTATAACGTACTGGCATTTAAAATATAAGGCAACAATGCTGTATTTTGAACATATATATCGTTAAACCACACATGGTTCATCCAACTCTACAAAACTACAAAAGCAGACACGGGACATGTGAAATGTTGCACATTCTAATAAAATACATCACAAGATTTCTTTCCCCTACAACTCTGTTTATGTGTGGAAAAATATTCAATTAGTATTTTTCTCAAATTTGGCATTTGCGCTCAATAAACACTTTGCATCAGACCATCACTTCTGTTGGCATGATCTAGTGATATGATTGCACATAATTACCTTATCTCGCCATCATATTAACATTTCTTTATGAATTTGCCCTTCACCATTCAGGGACAACATTTTACTGCTAGAAAATGTGTACACGTTAAGCAAAATTACAAAGAATTCACATTTACAGGCTAATGGTACAATTCACTCTGACATTAGTTAACCTCCTGTTTCGCATAGACCTGATCTAGACATTTTGTATCATTGTAGCTACACACAAGTTTATAGTGTCTAGATTCTGTTGGCAACATTGAAAATACATTGAACGTTTCTCTTGGGTTGACTTGGCTCTGATGCCTAAGTCAATATCTACTCTTCAGTTTGTCTTATTACAGCATCAGGCCAAGCAGAACCAACCAACTAATCCTCTAACATATCCGTTCCAGCGGTGCATTGGAATCCACTTTCATGACATTTTGTTTGCCACTTGTCACGATTTCCAATACTTAATAATTTCATCAGTCATATAATAGATCTTTTTATCAGACATTTTTCAGCAAGATGACAACAAAACTGTGCTTTTGTTTGAAATATCAACCAGTTCTTATTCTGTTAATAAGTTTCAAATCAAGTATCAACCAGCCGAGATATATAATTTTAATCGGTTACATTTATGTTAATAAAACTAATAAAGCTGACAAAATAACACACTTTGTTTAACAAATAAACTGTATGTAACACTGGCCCCCAAACTTAAAGAAACAAGAACACTGTAGCAACTGGATGGCCGCAGTAATGAGGGGTGTCAGGGCGCCACGACATACCCCGACAGCGTCAGTGGTGAGGTCCAGGGGTCCCTTGCCCTGGATATACAGGTTGCTGACACAACCCTCTAGCATCTTCTCGTGCTGACCAAATGTCATGCCATCCAGGTTAAGCACGCCTCCTGAAGCATAACCAAATCAAATCAAATTTATTGTAACTCATTACAATACATACAAATCAAATTTAGACAAATCCTATATAATAACATAATGAGCACAACAAGTGAAGAACATTATACTATGTTATATTTGCTACATAAAAACCAATGTCAACCCTTTGGCAATACTGGCCGAACACGCTGCAATTAACCTATCCAGCACGTGATATGTTGCCTAGCAAAACCTCCCGTCAAATCATCAGAAACCAGAGAAAGAGTGTGTGTGATAATTTAGATACATTTGCTGCAGTCTCTGATGATGATGTGCACAAGTTGGTTATGAAATCTAAGACAACCAGCTATGTTCTGGACCCCATGCCAACCAAACTGGTCAAATAGTATATTGATGCATTGGTGCCATTCCTTACACATATCATCAATTGCTCCATTGCTGCTGGGGAATTCCCACATGAATGGAAGACTGCACTTGTAGAGCCACTGCTTAAAAAAGCAGGACTGGATCCTATTCCAACAAACTATCGCCCTGACAGACAGTCAGACATGTGGTCAGATACATTGAAAATATTTAAATGCAAATGCAAATACTTTAGACATTTCAAATGCAAATACATTTTGTTTATATCAAATGCAAAATTAAATTTTCTCCTGTTTAATCCTGTTTTCCATTTCCTGTGCCCATTGATACACTGTCTTCCAATAAAATTAGAATAAGCCACCCACTGTTAATTAAATGCTTGCTAACCTGACCCTGTCACAGGCCAACTGATACACTGATCATCCATCTGATAATGACCCAAGTAGTTAATGATCAAAGCATGCAAATGCTGCAGTTGGTCAGCCTATAAAAGAGCCGTAGGAAGGCCATTTGTCTCTCAGTGAATGTCATGCCTCGGTGATCACATAAGTAACATGAGTGACCTGTATCAACTACCTAGACCACTCAACAATTTAATTAAGTACAGCTGTGATAACAGTTTTCATTGACATAATTAAATGCTATAAGTATTTGAAAAGTATTTGATTTTTCAAATACTTTTAAAATGTATTTAAATGCAACTAGTTTTGGCTCCAAATTTTCAAATGCAAATGCGAACACTGGATCAGTTGCATTTAAATGCATTTAAATGCAAATGCATTTGCATTTGACCCCATGTCTGCGCCCTGTGTCGAATCACCAGTATATCTCTAAATTATCAGAACGGGCTGTTGTAGACCAACTTTGCTTTCATTCAGAATGTGGATTTCCTTGTCACCTTGTCAGTCGGCGTATAGAGCTGGACATTCTACTGAAACTGCACTTGTTAAGGTCCAGTCTGACATTCTTTTAAACATGGACCAACAGAACACAACTGGTTTTAATTTACTTGTTGTTGACTTTTCATACTGGGGACCATAAGATTTTGTTCATTATTGTGAATTCTTGTTTTGGTGTATCAGGCACAGCTCTAAATTGGTTTTCGTCTTATCTTCAAATTAAATCAATTATTATTGATGGTACTGTGTCTGACCAGTTTAAACTTGATCAGGGAGTACCGCAAGAATCATGCCTCGGTCATGTGGAATTCACACAGTATCTTAGCCCTATTTTTCATATCATTGATCAGCAAGGTAAGCTGGGGCATGTGTATGCTGATGACCATCAGGCGTACTGTAGTTTTAATGCCAATTCTATGGACAGTAATCACGAGTCAATGGAACGGTGCATTAGAGACATCAATAGCTAGATGCAAAGCATGAAACTTAAAACAAACAACTCCTAGACTGAAAACATCTTAATTGGTTCTCCGTAACAACTGGAGAGAAAAACAGTTGTTGCGGAAAACGCCTAAAAGTGGTCTCATTTATGATTCTATAATTTTTGGTTCTCGAGTTATTGCACAACATTACTCCGAACAGTGGCCATTTTTGAGTCAAGTCAAGAGTCATTGTCACACACGTTTGCCACAAAACACTTAGAGCAGTCAGCCGCACATTCTACAACAAGCAAATAAACATCAGTTGAGTAGTCACAACAAGGAACAGTAGATGACAGTCTCTCAAGACAGACATCAGCCATAGAGACAGGGAGAGGGGGAGAGAGTGACACAGAGAAAGGAGACAAGGAGAGAGGGAGAGCGAGGCAGAGAGAGAGGAAGAGCGATGGAGAGAGAGAGAGGGAGAGCGATGGAGAGAGAGGGAGAGCGAGGCAGAGAGAGGAAGAGGGAGGCATAGGGAGGAAGAGAGACAGAGGTGGAGAGAGACCGAGTGGGAGCGAGAAAGGAGAGGAGAGAGGGGAAAGAGAGAGAGAGGGATTGAGAATGATGGAGAGGAAGAGAGACAGACATACATAACATTCGGCATTTGATTGGCAGCCAGTGTAATTCTTTTAGACTTAATGATTCTGGCTGCCATGTTTTGGATTCGCTGGTGTTTGTGAATGTGGTTTCGTGGTAGTCCAGCCAGTAACGCGTTCCTGTAGTCCAATCTAGATATGACGAAAGCGAGCACAAGTGGTTTAGTCGCATATGTTGTGAGGTATTGCCTCATACGACTGATGTTGTGGAAGTGCATATACGCTGTTCGGCAAATGGTACTTATGTGGTTAGTTATGTTGAGGGATTGAACAAAATAGAGCGCCCAGGTTGCTCGCACTTGAAGACGAAATCAAAGTCGAGTCAAAAATACGAATCTCCTTTAGTAGTGACAATTTCTGTTTAGTACCAAACACCATGACATCTGTCTTCTGATCATTTAATTTCAGTAAATTGGTCCGAGACCATTCGCCAATTTCTTCTAGGCAACAGCACAAACGATCCATTGAGTTCAAGTTGGCCATCTCCACCAGGACAAAACGAAACATAAAGTTGCGTGTCGTCGGCATATATCTGATAATCCAAGCCGGATTTCTCGACGACGTCGCCAAGTGGTGTGATATATGCAGTGATCAGCAATGGCCCGAGTCGGTGCCTTGCGGTACACCAAACGGCACAGCAGTTGGGGAGGATTTGACACTTCCAATACGAACGACTTGATGCCGACCGGACAAGTAAGATCTGAACCACTCAAGCGCAGCGCCAGTGGCACGGAATATGTGAGTGAGTCTGCTCAATAGAATTCCGTGGACAATGGTGTCGAAAGCGGCGGTCAAGTCAAGCATAACCAACACAACAACACAGCCACGGTCTACTGCAGACAGACTGTCATTGTGAACTTTAAGCAGAGCCGTTTCAGTTGAGTGATCTTGTCGATATGCCGATTGAAACTGGTCGTGCAAGTTGTTCTCTTGCATATGGACGTTCAGCTGTTTTGCTACAACGCGCTCGATTATTTTAGAAAGAAATGTCAGTTTCGATACAGGTCGATAATTCTGCATTGATTCTGGATTTAGTCCAGCCTTCTTGATGGCGAGATGCAGCCAGTCTTGTATTTATCTAGAACAACGGACGCGTGCGAATAAACTAAGCTGACCTGCATTATGATCGTATTGATCAACCAGTTCTTCTACGTTCAGCAAGTCAAGATCATCCGAACGGAACAGTGGAATGTCTTGTCGAAAAGAAACTACATTATTGTTGCGTAACTTGCAATATTTGATTGTCATCAAAAGAGTGCGATGTTGAACAATGTCTATGTTGAAACTCACCACAAAGTGGTCAGAAAGGCTCATGTCCGTAACGGTAACAAGGTGTTCGTCCTTGCTGCGGGTCATGAGTACATCCAAAGTGTGTCCTTTCCTGTGGGTTGGCCCGCGAACATGCAACACCATCCCTGTGGCATTCACAGAATTGGTCAGTCGCCGTGCGTCAACATTTGCAGCGTTGTCAATATGAAAGTTCAAATCTTCCATGATAATCAGAGGTCCAGGTTTTATGGCATACTGGTCGATGAAACGGTCCCATTCTTCCAAAAAACACAGTTGTTGACAAGCCATTTTTCACTGATGGCGGGAGTCGGTAAATAACAACGATTCTCGTGGATGACGTAGGTGTTCAAAGGATCGAAACGCATCGGCATCGGTAACGGTATTTGTGTAAGACGATTTCGGCGTGTGCTTGATCCATATGGTACAATGTATGTAATCACATTGGCGTCGCTCGAAGGCTTCAACCACGTTTCGCATATCGTCATCATATCGAGATGGTTTTCAAGTATATGATCCGCGATGGCGAGTGTTTTGTTCCGACACGATTGTGCGTTAACGTAGCATACTCGTACGCCTTGATCGCGCTGTACCTGTTTATATAATGGTAAAGTTATGAAATGTGGTACATTTCGGCTTGGTTGTGGCAACGTCGGTACTCTTGCGTAGTGAATTATTGTCCCGATCTGTTTTGCGACTTTACGACCGCCACGGTGTTTACGTTTCGTAGTCGAACGCTTGGAGATGCACAGTTGGTGAAAGAGAAGATTCACACAGCAGGTCACCGGAGATCTGATATACCTGGTCGCATGGGCGGCAGTTGACAACAAATGTGTCCTAGAATAACGCACCACTGATGTTGACACACACGCATGCTGAAGTGCGTCTTGCGACACTGAGTATCATCGGCGATTGCACAAAAGTTGTCCGTGGTCCGGTGTTATCCAAGAATAGACCAAAGCGTTCTGCTTGACAAGTTTGTAACCGGTTCTCAAGGCAAGCGTAGACGAATGTCGATTAAAACAATAACATTCCGGCACCAGTACTCATTTTCAAGTAAAATGTAAACGTCCGAAGTAATGTATGTACCTCTATACACGCACCTGAGAAATATGAATAACGTTCCTTGAATTGAAATACGTCAAACTTGTAACAATAAGACAGCTGTCGTGGGAGCTACTGCCAAGCACAACACATCAGCTCCATGTCATGCCATGAATATGTAAAAAATAAAATCGACACACACCTCAGAAGGGCGGGATACTTGTAAATAAAAAAGGGTTGAACTCTCGATAAGCCAAAAGGCTTCCTTGTCCACCTGCCATCTAGAGTTAATTATCTGCGTGGCAATCTTGTTAAATAAGCAGAAATTATGCTGACGCGGCGGTGAACAATTTCAATAGCAACCCCCATCTTCTGATGTCACAGTTGAGCCAGGCAAGCAAGCGGAGAAACTGAAGAAAAGTTGAAATGAAGATACAGCGACATGGCGTAGCGGCAAAAAAAAATCAACAGACCTCCCCCGCCCGTCTTCCCATTCCAGCAGTTGAGACGAGTTGTAGGAGGCAGCGCAAGAGACAGCGAGAAGAAGGTGAAATTACGGCTGTGCAATGACGAAACATTTTCAACAGCACCCCCCTCCGCCCCATACTCCCCTTCACCCCCATCCCCAGTCATCCGATGTCACCAGTCGAGCAGAGACAGTGGAGAAGCTGAAGTTACGGCGGTGCAGCAGCAACACATTTTCTGCGACTACAGCATTTGGTTCGGCTCAGATCGAGAAACCCTCACCTGCACCTTAAGTTAAGCCTTAAGACTCACAAAAATGTATGATTACACCCCCGTGAGTTTCACAGAAACTCACTGAGGCTCACAAAACACTTCCAATTATACACCTACCAACCCAACCTCCTTCACTGCAACAGCAAGACGTCTCAGGATGCAGTTTTTTTTGTGCGACAAATAGTGGCGCCACATCACGGGGCTTGGTTAATCAAGGCTAGAGGAAAATGCTGTAGTTCCAACAGATGACATTACTGCTACTAGCAGTCCACGGACAGCCGTCTCAGATCTGCTGAACTGGGATGAAACGTACTTAAGAAAGTTCATTCCAGCACGATACAGACGCCTACAAACAATCATAGTTGTTGATGAGACGGTAGCTGTTTGAGTGTCAACACAGTGTGCTTGCGAGATCACTCAGAACAGCCTCAAGTAATCGTTTAGTTAGTTAATGGGTAGATGTAAACACCATCCCAATGAAAAACCATTGCACGTAATATTTTATCATACCTTTACAGACTTATGTTACGTATAAACATCGAATCAAACAGACATGCAAATAATATAGTAATTGTTGTAGATGTAGGCTCTCCATGCATAATCTTTCCGCATCATCTTTGTCAAACACGTCCGTAGATGAAAACAAGGCTGGCCTGGCTCACTGTCTCATCCATTACATGATGGAGCACGGTAAGCACCTGCCCGATGGATGTGAACTCGTCGTGGGTGGGGGATTTCACGACAACAAATGCGCAAAATCAACTGTTAGATATGTTTTGCATTTAAATAAGGAAGCAGACAAGCGCATGATAGTACATGCATGAGACAGTGACAAGCCCGTTCAACAGGACAGTGGTCGTGTACATAGACACACGTGTCTTCCTCGTGTTGCTTCTCTTTATGGCCTCATATTACATGCATATGACAGTGACAAGCACGTTCAAGAGGACAGTGGTCGTGTACATAGAAACACGTGTCTTCCTCGTGTTGTTTCTCTTTATGGCCTCATATTACATGCATGTGACAGTGACAAGCACGTTCAAGAGGACAGTGGTCGTGTACATAGACACACGTGTCTACCTCGTGTTGCTTCTCTTTATGGCCTCATATTACATGCATGTGACAGTGACAAGCACGTTCAAGAGGACAGTGGTCGTGTACACAGAGACACGTGTCTTCCTCGTGTTGCTTCTCTTTATGGCCTCATATTACATGCATGTGACAGTGACAAGCACGTTCAAGAGGACAGTGGTCGTGTACATAGACACACGTGTCTTCCTCGTGTGTTGCTTCTCTTTATGGCCTCATATTACATGCATGTGACTGTGAAAAGCACGTTCAAGAGGACAGTGGTCGTGTACACAGAGACACGTGTCTTCCTCGTGTTGCTTCTCTTTATGGCCTCACATTACATGCATGTGACAGTGACAAGCACGTTCAAGAGGACAGTGAACGTGTACACAGACACACGTGTCTCCCTCGTGCTGCTTCTCTTTATGGCCTCATATTACATGCATGTGACAGTGACAAACACGTTCAACAGGACAGTGGTCGTGTACACAAACAATCGTGTCTTCCTCGTGTTGCTTCTCTTTATGGCCTCATATTACATGCATGTGACAATGACAAGCACGTTCATGAGGACAGTGGTCGTGTACGTAGACACACGTGTCTTCCTCGTGCTGCTTCTCTTTATGGCCTCATATTACATGCATGTGACAGTGACAAGCACGTTCAACAGGACAGTGGTCGTGTACACAGACAATCGTGTCTTCCTCGTGTTGCTTCTCTTTATGGCCTCATATTACATGCATGTGACAGTGACAAGCACGTTCATGAGGACAGTGGTCGTGTACACAGACACACGTTTCTTCCTCATGTTGCTTCTCTTTATGGCCTCGTATTACATGTATGTGACAGTGACAAGCACGTTCAAGAGGACAGTGGTCGTGTACACAGACACACGTGTCTTCCTCATGTTGCTTCTCTTTATGGCCTCATATTACATCAGGGGCGTAGGCAGGATTTTGTATTGGAGCGGGCCATCTGGTATTCAAGCAAGCAATGAGTAGCGATATATGACACACGCTCGCACGCACGCACGCACGCACGCACGCACGCACGCACGCACGCACGCACGCACACACACACACACACACGTATGTATGTATATAATTATTATATGTGTGTGTTTGTGTGTGTGCGTGCGTGCTTGCGTGTGTGTGATGAGTCGCTGGCGTTCAACCAATATTTCACACAAAATCCGTACCGCTCTGGCGGCGTCGAGTGAGCTTCACAAAAATGTCCCTGTCATGTGTAACGTTATCGCTTATTAAAATTAATTAATTCACAATACGAAGTTCTGACTACTCAGTGGAAAATCGACTACATAAATTGCTTTGGCCGTTTTGGCAGGTTGCAACTTAATCTTAGTCTAGTAACTAATCATCTTGCCGGGCAACTATCATTTTGCATCCTTGTGTTGATATATTAATAGGCATTAGCCATCAAACACATTGTGAATGATGACATATTCGTTGCCCTCTAACCTCTTGGACTGCAACCTGCTGGATGCTTATCGCCTACGGCAGAAGTAACGGGATTCCTCTACTTTTGGTAACTCAATCCTATTTGAATGATGACAAATGTCTTTGCCAAAGACGTGGAAGTCACACACAGGCACCCCTATAACCTCTGTACCTTGTCACTCTATAAATCAGGTAACCAGTTATATGTCTTCAGTCTCCTATGCCCTCCTAATTTTCCGGGATTGGGGGGGAGGCGGCATGGCCCCCTTGGCCCCCCTTGGTAATGTTGTAAGAGATGGCACTACTTTGAACACACAGAATTGCTCATCTGCAGGTGGTGTGGTGTTCTATATATATATATATATATATATATATATATATATATTTGGAGGTGAACACATATTGTGAACGCATTATGCTAAACCATTAATGTAAGTAAAAAACAATCTGGAGCTTCAGCGCCATTCCGCTCCGCTGGGTCTCGACAGCGGAAGACGGGGGGGGGGGGGGGGGTAGTTCTTGAAAATTATTATTCTGCATCGCGCCGCGATAATTTAACCTTCTCCGCTGCCTCGGCTCTCGGCTGACATCGAAGACGAGGGGTGGCGGTGGGAATATTTCTCGCGGGCCGCAGCGACGTTCAACATTTTTGAAGCTCATCAGAAACCTCCAGTTGCACCTCATCGACAATCGCCACGATAAAAAAACATCTTATGGATTCCAGAATACTTCGATTTGCCCATTGACGCTCGCCAAAAACCCACATGCACGCTCATATTTATTCGGGGGGAGGCAGAACCATAATATGTCTGCCCTCAGCGAAATTCCAGGGGCAGTTACCCCTTTGCACCCTGTTCCCACGCATATGACTCACCATAGAAACGAGCGCAGTGGCTCGTAGCAGCATCTTAATTGTATATTAGAGTGTGCACGTGTCTTTTACGACCAGCATGTGACTCCAAACTTGTCAATGTGACGATGATAAAGAAAACGATAGGGCCGAACTATTGTCCAGTGGCAGACCAACGGATGTGGAATATTTTATGAACTATGTGCGATCAACAGTAACATTGAAGGCATTCCGGCAAACATCTAACTCACCTATTTTGCTTCTAATATGGGATCGGGCAAGTATTTTGTTATAAAAAGCCATTTTTGACCTAATACCAGTTTTTTATTAATATCTTGAATCTCATAATATTATAACTGACCAAGGTCCATTTAGTACGCAAAAATAAGATGGATATGAATGATAGTTTTATACATATCATGTTTTCAAAATGAGGTTTTAGCAGTTTAGCACCTGGCAGGAGACAAACACAAACTTAAAAAATACAACTCAGGCAAATAAATATATGAATACTTGGAAGATACATTTTATATGTAGGCATTAAACCAGTTTCACTGAGCTGTATTGTGTTGTTTGGTTTTTATCTGACTTTTTGTGACTGGGTTTCCTTTCCCTGATCACCTTGAGTCAGGGAAAATCTGTAGTCGCATATTTAACACAGCCACTGTTTCTTTGTAATTTTGTAAATTTGGATATTCGTTTTAAAATATATTAATGTACATTTCAAAATGATTTGGTTGTATAACAAAAGGAACAACCAGCCTACGTTCTTATGAAAGTTATAACTAAATGTCGTCGATCTCGGCCCGCCGTGCGTTCTACCATCGACATTACTTTATTATATGATATTATATTTGCTTTAATTTGATATATAACGTAAATATGTACGTTATTTCCAAAGTAGAGTAAAACATATATATTATTTAGTAAATACGATTTCCCATGCGTATCCATAGATCGTATGTGCAATTTGAAAGTCGGTCTAAATAGCAACGACATGCCAACATAATTACTATCGCCGGTCGGACATGGGCATAGCAGCACCGTTTGCCGACATTCCTGTTATTGACTAAATATTTCGTGATTCCCTAATCGTTTTTAACGTAACACATACATGTTACAGTATACATAAAACATATTCGATCATGTAAAGTGAGATAACAAACAGCGAAAATAGCACAAAGAATGTTTAGCAAAATATCAGTTAACGACGGGCATCGCGCGCCTCTCACATCAAATATCGACTTGTACAATAGCGTCCATTGCTAACGGTGTGTGGATCAGTCTATTTTATCGCGATGGGAGATCCACTTTTAACAGTAAACAAATACTCAAATTATTCGCTACACGTTATCAATACAATATTATTTATTGTGTAGATCATATTTGTTTGCAATTTGGAACCACAATATGCCGTAATATCTTGCATACGCATCGACAACAATATTAGAAACATAACTAACGGCACGAGTAGCTAAGCGTCGGTACTCGGGTAAAATTCACAAATCTTTTACCTTTCAAATGTCGGCGCGGCAACAAATTTAATGTAGCTAGCCGCTCACCGCCCGATTGTCTACGCTGCGACGCATCTCGACGGTCGTAGCCAAATCGCGTATGATCGTAAAGGTAGGTAAAGGTAAGTTCTTATACAGCGCAGTATCCAGTCCTCAGGACTGCTCAAAGCGGTTTACACTTTACTCCCTGGCAGACCAATCGAACCCCGTCTCGACTTCTCTGGGAAGAATTCAGCCACGCTGCAATTAATGCGCGAAGACTATTCGTACACAAATATGCACCACTGTCTATCGCCAAATATCCACCACTGTCTATTCATACAGCTGGGTGAACTGAAGCAATGTAGAGTAAACGAACTTGCCCACTGGATTCGAACCCACGTTCTCTCAGTTGAGAGTCCGGAGCTCTTAACGCTGCGCGACTGCGCTCTACATAAGCTTGTGACTGGCCTACGACTGACCGCCGCACACCGCTACGATTGTTCAAAACTGGATATTATAAACCTAGCGTTATTCTTATATTCACCATAAATGTTACTATTATTGGACACACCAACTTTTTCTAGATTCTAGAACATTTCACTGCTACTGCGTACAAACGTAACTTCCCGGTTAGCTGTGACGCAGCGAAGGGCAAATTGCCGTTAGAAACTATTATATGTGTTTGTTATGGTAATTACCAACAAAACAAGTCGAAAATGTAGGCGTGCATTTGTCTTGGTAAATTAGGCATAGTACAAATTAAAACAAATACATCGCAATTACAATTGCAATTTTTAAGTTGATAATGAAGATTATGATTACCATATGTGTTCTTTTAAATAAATGTTGCTCGAACAACTTTATTATTTGCAATATTTGTAGAAGACGACTGTTCATTGCAATAAAATTTAGTACAAACGAAGTAATACCATTGAGAGTGGTGTGCATCGAGTTTTAACCAACTTTGAAGGCGTGATGCAAAGCCTGTTACAGAGTAGATTGTACACGACGGTCTATATAGCGTGCATGAGAGGAATGAAGACGGAAACTTGTACAGTTTCCGAGAATCACATCGAAGAAGTTAATTATGCCTTCGACCGGTATTGGACCAGTCGGGGTGTCCTATGGTGGACCATTGGTCCAATATAAGACACCCGTGGTCCACTATACGTACCATCCCAACACACATGATATATGAAAATGTGTCATATTGAAGTTTCTGCATGTGTATATTAGACTCCTACTTATGGCTCGGGGCCTTGTTGAGTAAGAGGGGAGGCCTACATTTTTAAACACGGGGTATATTATTTTCTTTGTTGGACAGTTTTGCTGGAATATGCGGGAAACTAAAAAACTAATAATATTTGTTTCTTCAAAACACCTCATTATTTTATTGATAATACAATCACCACACGTTGCTTAAAGTTTGATAGACATGACTATTATTTTCACAGACAAGCAAGAATGTGACACTGCCTCTTATTTTGTTATCAATGGTCAATAATTGCATTACCGTTGCAACATTTTAATTTTTTTTTAGCGAAATCTCACCACATATACCAACATTTGATTGGTAAGTTGATGTGCTTTGTAAAATGAATAGGTTTGCATATGTGGCACGTATACTAAACCCGCAGCAAGCATCATAAGTCGATCACACTCATTTGGGCAAAAACATCCCGTATTCAACTAGCCCCTCCTGCCAGAACGACCAAAACTAAAACACGGGTTTATTTAGTTTTATATACAGAATACCATTAGTATTATATTATATCAAGGAAATATTAGGGAATGTCGCATCTGTTTGATTGATTGAGGCTACAATTATATTTTCCAGAGGCAAATACGGAAAGTGGACACAAGAGGAACTGGATAGAGCGGTCATGTCATTTAGAAATGGAGACGCCGGCCTCAACGCAACTAGCAGGACCTATGGGATTCCGAAGGCTACCCTGAAGCGGCACCTAAACAACAAAAACAAAATCGCTAATGGTCCAAGAAAATATTTTAGTCGCCCTTGTCCTGTGCCGCCAGAGTTTGAGAAAATGCTGGTGGAGCATGTTTAGAACTGGAGAATATGCTGATTGGTATGACCAGGAAAGATTTGATGGATATGGCATATCAGTTGACTGAAGCGAGTGGGATAAGGCATTGCACTGAAAAATAAGCAGCTAGCAGACATTGGTACCGTGATTTTATGAGGAGACACCCTGAACTCTCCCTCCGTCAAGCCGAGGCAACTTCTATTACGAGAGCCAAAGGGTTCAATCGTGAGAGTTTGCATGAGTTCTACGATAAACTAGAAACTTTGGTTGACACGTGCTGATTCGATGCTACAAACATCTTTAACGTGGATGAATCGGGTATAACAACTGTGCAGAAGCCTGGCCGGGTCCTTGGGAAAATAGGGAAAAAGCAAATCGGATCTCTTACTAGTGGTGAGAGAGGCTTTTCTACAACAGTGGTGTGTACCATGAGTGCAGGGGCAACTATGTTCCACCAATGATAATGTCAGGCGTAAACGCATTATAGAATCACTGGAAGCGTCAAAGTGAATAATGAATCAGGCTGGATGAACAAGGAACTCTTCGTTGTCTGGCTGAAGCACTTTGTATATCATGTTGGCTGCACCAAAGACAAACATGTTCTGTTGATTCTTGACGGTCATTCGTCACACACGCCCGGGACCATGGAGTCGTCATATTATATCTTCCTCCACACACAACGCACCGTCTCCAACCCCTTGATCGGGTTTTCTATAAACCTGTGATGACATATTACAATGAGGAATGTGACACTTGGCTGAGGACCAAACAAACTACAGTCACCATCTCCTCAGTCTGCCGTATCTTCGGAAGGGCATACGTACGCTCTGCTTCCATGACAACTGCTGCCAATGGTTTCAAGTGCACAAGCATTTGGCCTTGTGATCGGAACATATGGACTGGTGCAGATTTCGCCGCGGCTGGAAGGTTCAAGTTGTCCTACTCGGAAACTGGTATAGATGTTCCATCGAATTCTGCCAGAGATGGCACTATGCAGAATGACAACTCGTCAAATACAACAAACTCCTCCGCGAGCGAGCAACAGTCCATCAACCGAAGCCTGTCCACGTGCGACCGACAGTCCAATGATCCATGTCCGCCCACAAACAAGCAACAGCTCAATGAGCTGAGGTCATCCACAAGCACCAGGCAGAATAGTTTCAGGCATGTCACAACCAACCCATGCCCATCAATGAGCGATCAACAGTCTAACAAACCCAGCCTGTTCGCAAATGAGCAACAACACTCTAATGACCCAAGCCCGTCTACAAGCGAGCAACAATCCAACAACCAAAACCTGTCCACGAGCGAGCAACAGTCCAATGATCCATGCCCATCCAAAAGCAGCAGACATAGTGGTTTCTGGTGTGTCGCAACCAGTGCAGATGGACGTTGTTTCTTCCGAGCCGTTGTTATTTGTCAAGATCTCGATATGCAGTATGCAGAAAGAGACAACGATGGCAATTTAAATGACCTGCGAATGAGAATACGAGAAATGACTTCCGCTGATGCGCTAAGATCCAACATGATTGCACATATACTAGACAACTGTGGCCTTTATGAAAACATTGATGAGGGGATGGTGAACGCAGATCTACCTCAGAGACTGTGTTACGCCTCTATCGAGGACAGAATCGCATCGATGGCGAATCCCAGTGAAATTATTGGGGATATAGAGATCGTTGCAACGGCACGCTGTCTACAACGACCAGTGCATGACTGCGTTGGAGAGAGTGTACTTGAATTTGGGAGGGAATTTCAGGAGTGCAATTATGGTCAAATACATAAATCTGAGTGAAGATGCTGGTCATTATGAAGCATTAGTCCCAATCACGGGGCAGCTGACTGATCAACCAGAGCTGCGTTGAAAGGTCATCACTCCTGCAATGCTGTCTCCCATCCCCAAAACCAGCGATTTCTATGGTCAAGAGAAGAACCACCAAGTCGGAAATCATAACCTCCAGTCCCTATAAAAAAACGTTAACAACAAAAGTCAAAAGGCACAAAAGTATGCATAAATCAACAGTTGGCAAAATAAATAGAAAGACAACAGATCCAATTAAGATAAAAAAATGACAAAAACGGCAGCTTTTTCCTGCCAGCCAAAACGATAAAAGCGGTCAATGTGACAACAAGTCTTGGTACTGTGAACCGAACAGCGAAAATAAACCATGGTGAAATGTGTACACTGTGGGATATGGACACATATGAGTTGTGCTGGTGGCCTGCCCTATAACTATCGATGTGACATGCGTCAGTAAAATATCGTATTCCTAATTTGGTGATCAAGGACCATCAATTACTGACTGTATCTTGTTGCCATTACTAGACACTCTACTGGCCATTATTCCGTTGGTTTGTTCGTTTATCCGTGACAGACTCTATCATGGCAATCACTTCGTTTGCGTATTCTTCTATTCGTGACAAAATATAACTGTTTGTTCTCAGTTCAGAATTAAATTGTGTCAAATCTATTTGGCGTTTAGTCGTCACATGTCATTTGTATGCTCACTGGAACGCCGTAGTTTTCGTGATTTATGCATTAAGCGACTATCTTCTTATAAGTCTGAAGTGGGTGCTGAACCTTGGTTTCTTTCAAAGCATCAAGACAGATGACGTATATCGAACCAGAAGCACCTATATTGGACCACCTGGTCCAATATCAGAATCACTGTAGTCCAATATATGTCACCCGTTACCGAAAACACTTTTTTGTATTTTGTGGAAAAAATAACAAATGCATTGACCCTATTTCCTGCTTGCACACAGAGCTTGTAGTAACTCGTGGCCTGATCCTTGATACTCCTCGATATCACGTACAGGAATGAAGAAAGAGGGCTCAGAAGTTAGGGGGTTCAATATCGATGCACTTCCCCTACGCAATTAACGAGTGGAAACAATCGATATGGCCATAACAGAGGGTGGTCTTTCTCGAGACAAACGCACAGACGGTGCTTGTTTAATAAATCCTTCATATGCTTGAGCGTGTTGACAAGACGGCATGCTGATATGGACATTGCGCGTCTTCAGGTTCAACAGCAGTCACGTGGGCACGGAGGCCAGGTTGAGAAAATGGTGGGGAGGCGATCAAGTGGCGCCACGTTGCGTAATTTTGGTGACCCATCTTCGAGTGACAAATGTTCGGTTTTTGATCGATGTAAGTGTATATTTTATAAGGAAGCGTGTACGCATGGGACGAAGTTTGGCGGTTCTATGTAGTCGTTTTGATGGTTAGGTGAGAAAGTAAAAGATCGTCCCAGGCCCCGCCCGTCTCCTGTTATTTTATGGACCTCTTTCACTTCTGGTCTCATCACAGGGAAATGAAAAAACAGCCTTTTATTGGTTAGTCTACTTTTTTTATACAACCGAAACTCTTATGCGAGTGCAAAACACCCAAAATGTGTGGCTTGCTTCCACTTAATTAAATGGTACTATTGGGAATCTTCATTGTGAACATAAATAAATACAGTAGATCCACACAAATTATATATAACGGGCGCTGCGTGTGATTTCAACCAGGGGAGGGGGCAACTCTCGACTGAGAAAACGCGTGTTCGAATCCTGTGCGGCGGTGTTGAACCTTGGGCAAGTTCATTTATTCTACATTGCTTCAGTTCACTCAGCTGTATGAATGAGTACCTGGCTATGGACAGTGGTGGATATTTGTGTACGAATAGTCTTCGTGCATTAATTGCAGCGTGGCTGAATGCTTCCCAAAGAAGTTCAGATGGTGTTCGATTGAACAGGTCTGCCAGGGAGTAAAGTGTAAAGCGCTTTGAGCAGTCCTGAGGACTGGATACTGCGCTAAATAAGAACTTACCTTTTGCATTGTGGTCACATATTTTGCAGACTACGACTTATTTGTTGAAATAAAGCATTTAATTGTCACAGACACATAATACTATTGACGCAATAATAAACAGTTCATTATAACGTGACTTATCAGGTAGATTTTATTCAAACATAATTTCTGTAGTGCATACAACACACTTATGTATAGGAGCTAGCCGTTAACATGACGACATCGATCTACCACTAGTGGCCATGAAAGACAATGCTGCGGCCCACACGCTGTTTGATGTAGATTTGCCTAACTCACTGCAGTGGCAAAGACACGCATAACAATGTGGTGTGACGTCACAACAAACATTCTGACCAATGAGTGGTATCTACCAAAACACCATGCCTTGGACTGGGCTTAAAGTAAAACAAATATACATGAACGATTTTGAAGTATGTACACTTCAAGTTACCGCATTATGGTACAACTAACTGCATATACTTTAAAAATAGTCTAAGTTAATTAAACTACCATAACGTTGATCACTTGTTAAATGGAATGGTGACATTGACCTTCAATGAATTCTGGACCACAGTACACCGCTGAGCAAATACCAAATGTGACTCGTACACATGTTGTACCATCACGTACACACAGTAGAGCAATCAAGTGAGACAATGGGTGTATGGTCAACGTAATTATACAAATAAATAACGATGTTTACAGATACGAAATTATACCATATACATCATACACATAGAGAACATATAATGCTAAATAATACAAACAATTATTACCATATATACCCGGTACTAAAACATCTCATTTTCCTTGTAACATCGCAAATATTGATTGTGACATGTTCTGCTAATAGAGAAATGACTAGCTTGTTAACATCACTTCTCAATTACAGTATTTGTTTTATAAATATAAAAAAACTATTCTAAACATTCCAAAGCAATGACGTTTTATGTTAAAATTTAACCGGTTATACAAATGTTGGAGTACGTGTATTTTTTTACCATAAATTAGCAACATCTGCCATAGATAGTAACCTCACATGGTAAACGTGAACGACACATGAAGACATAACACAGCATAGCAATAACATACGAGACACAATAAATAGGCAGTTCAACAAAAAATCTCTTTCATTCTACGCAATGATTTTTTCAACACAGACTAACTTAAACCTAAGAACATAATCATCCCCCCTAATGCATCCTTCAATGTTAAAACAGCAAGTGAAACACAGCTGTCATCAAATCGATGACATTTAGCATAAATTGGATCAAATTTCAAAAAAGAAAACAACATGGATAATGTTCAGCCTAACACGATCCAACAGTGAATGAGATAAGTGACCAGAAATAAGCCACCAAAACACAAGTTAAAACAAACCACTACACAGGTGCCAGTGAAAAAAGTTGCTCTGCTCCGACTGGCTTTCTGTACACGATGCAGGAATCAGCTGGCAGGTTTTGTTGAAGTGCCTACAATATAATGTCAAATAAAGTCATATATCGGAATGAAACTTTTATATACAGAACACGTTTTTATCTAGTGCTAATGATAACTTAAACATCTAAACAAAATAACTACAAATGAATAATTGACCTTTCTTTCCCGTGAGCATTCATTAAGAGACAGCTAATTTACTACCATGATAAATATGTAGAATTAAATATATGTCGATTACGACTGTGTTTGGCTTTGTACATTCAGACAATCGTCAATCATACTACACTGTATATACATCAAACACAACAGTGTCTAATAATAATAGTATTGTCTAAGTATGCAATCAAATTGCTAGGCTAAGAATAAGGAATACAATATACTAACAATAAGAAATCAACTAAAATACACACAGCAAAATTACCTTCCATAAGATATATATATTGATGACAAAAAAGCATAAGCAGAAAGGTCAAGTGCAAGTGTGATTAGACGTAAGTTTTGACGTAATAGAGGTAAAAGTCTCGAGCAGGCGCCGCAGTGTCACGGTCAGTTGTGTTGACCAGACTAACAACAGAAGATAACACTTTACTGATTTATGTAGTTAACCCATCAAGTAGTTCTGCCATCATTGACTGCAATATGTATAAATGTGTGCACGCACGCATCACTCGTGCACACATGCGAATATGAAGACAATCCAAGTTGACTCCTTCATATAAAATATTGATAACAAAAACATGTTTCTATAATTTAGATTAAATATATCATATATTAATATGTCTCTACCACGTAAACTAATATTAATATTTGACAAGACCAGTCAATGTTGTTTGAGATTTATAAAACACATTTTCTGGTCTGTTTTGACAGTTGCTGTTGACAAAGTGTGGACGATTTAGATATAATGTTTCTTTGTTTGAGCTGCGCTGACTTCGACTGTTGCTACAATGTGATACATTTAAGGCTTAGTTTACAATGAGTCAGTCTGACCTTGGGTCAATCCTTTGTACACAACACGAGGGGTAAACATCAACGCTATCCAGTTTATAACGCCACAACTTAACTAACGACTGTCTAAATAAACACAAACACACAATACGGGAACATTTGTCACATCCGGCGACACTGCGACATAATTTAACGGCGTTTTCGGGAGTCGAACCCTTTCTGGGGCCTTCACACCCATAAAGTCACTGCCCTGATATGACGTCGGTGTATCGCAGGTTATAACCCCCGAGCAACAAGGGTCGGGTTCTCCTTGACAAAGCGGGGTAAACCGGGGAAAGAAGGGTGAATGACCAGGACTAAGTTAATTGATCTACTTACCAGCCATACTCTGTCACCAAACTTAACTCGTCCTCCACAGTTAAGATTACACTCATTACAAGGCACAATTACAACAACACTAACTTCACGACTACAACTTCCGGTGTAATTATTTACCACCAATTACGCGTGGATTCGTAAAGAAACGTGGGCTTTGTAATTGTAACTTGACCACGAAACAGATCCACTTTTGGTGATCTTCTAAAAGACGACAAATTAGCGGTGCACCTGTCAAAGTTTGTCACGTAGGTGTGTTTAGTTTAGTGACACATGAACTGACACATGTGTCGTGTCAATGTCAACACACATATATAAAAGGGCTTACTTACATGAGGGTTAACCCCCTCCGTGCCCTCAGCGTCTCCGTCACATGACCCTCTACAGACGATGTCAACTTGCCGTAACTTGTCTCAACATCTGTAAATTGTAAACAAACCTTTGAGTTATGATTGTCGTCAAAACTTTGTTTATTTCGGCGGCTGTAAAAGTTAATTGTTTGAGATCGACGTAAACATCAAAACTAAAACGAGTCATATAAAATGTCATCAAAGACAATAAACTGATTTGACCTATCGAGTCGCACAAATTTGCGATGTTTTGACGGGACATTTTTGTACAAAAGTTAAAAAGTAAACAACTGAGAAATAAACTCGATCAGCCACAACAAAGTGTCAGTTTCAGGGTGATCATATCGGGGTTATTTATGTTGGGGTAAAATGTAGTCAATTACATAACATAAGATAAAGGAATGCTACAAAGAAGTATAAATTCTACCATTTAATAAAACTAGACGTGTACGTCTCTTACCAGAAATGTGTCAACCCGGGACACGCGTCCCAGATTGTCCGACACACGTCCCAAATGTGTCGTCTGTGAGGCAACACTGCCATCCTGTCAACAAGAAACATTTTCTTATTAACTGTATTACGGCCAATGACAGACGCTCACATCAACATAAGTTACTTGACAATGTCACATCTTTGAACTGTTGTGTGACATTGTTGTCACCAAAGCTTGTATTTACCCTAGTGCTTTAAGGTGTCTCAACGACTGGAGGCCGTGACAGAGACGTGTGACGGCGGCTCTGACACCAAAGATGGCATTGAAGTGGAGACTGAAAGCAAAAAGTATAAATTATATGAGTGATTCACCACTGTAAATTATATCTCTGAATTAATACAACTCACACAGTATCTAATTCACGACTTGTTAATTACATCATATGATATGTAGGGGAAGTAGGGGCATGTCCGCACCTCGAGGCGTGTCCGCACACCCTATTATTGACGCATCGCATAACATCTGGTTATTGGAAATGGAATCATGTCAAACAGTAGCGTCTAACCCCCAAATCGACCATTTGCATGTTCTATTTAATTAGAGTTCCGTAAGTAAATAGTTATGAAATAACACGTTGTTTTCGTAAAAAACTTATGTAATTATACTCATATACTGTCATGTGTATTATATCAACAGTGAAGCGTGCATACAAATGTATAATTCCAAACTTCATTTTAACGGTGTTGTAATAGTGGAAATACAGCTTACTTTCATAAGCATTTTCAAACAATTCGGAAATGATCACGTATTGGATGCTTGGGGCATGACCCCACACGCCTGTGCAGACATACCCCACACGCTGTGCAGACATGCCCTGTTTGTCGGCGGTTATATGTAACACAATGTAATACATTTAGATACGTCAACTGCTAAGTGCGGGTATTACTGGAAACGTCGATATTAGATACTACATGATGATTATTTATAATTACCGCACATAAATCATCCGCTGCTTCAATTTGCATTAAACTGTATCATGTTGACCTCACATTTTGCCACGTTGCATATCATTAGCCTATAGGTTAAATAAAACTGCAACTGATCTAGGCTAATAGCTGGCGTGATTGCTTCAGGTGCACAATGGTGAGACGTTATAGGAAGAAAACCAACAAACAGTCATGGAGTGATGAAAACATGCGACTGGCTATTGAGCTGTGGAACAAGGGGGGGTGTTGGATATCGCCAGATTGCGAAACAATTCAATGTGCCCTGGTCAACGCTGCGATATCGAATAAAGAATAAGAACAAAATCATAACCGGCGCTAAAAAAATGTTTTGCAGGGGGGTTTAGAACCATCTTCTCTGAGGAACAAGAAGACAAATTGTGTTTGTACATCCTCCGTATGGAAGGTCTTATTTGGACTGAGCAGAGATGACATACGGCATGTCGCTTACCAGATGAAAACACAGGAAATTAATTTGTTATTCTCGAAAAAGCCTAAAAGTGGTCTCATTTATGGTGCTACTACTTTTGGTTCTCGAGTTATTGCACAACCTTTCTCCGGACAGTGGCCATCTTGGTTTTGTCCCATATGACCGTCACATAGGGGGCTCAGCTTGGCTCCCATGGAAAAATGAAATGTCACGGCCATATCTAACGCTGGTCCAAAAATGGTGATTGTGGAAAGATGTGAACAATTATAACGATTAAGCCCCCTGACTATAGGCCTGTTACAATCTATCAAGGCGGGTGGGATGCAGGAATTTGGGATGGGCTCAGCTCAAAATGAACTGCATTTTAAAAGGGGCAGGATCCAAGTGTTGCACATTTGGGGTTGGGTCCATTCTCAGTGTTCAACATTACGACAAAATTAATTTTTTGTACAAAATGTGCATTAAATTTAGGTGCAAATGATTGGAGAATAAAACAAATTCCAGTGAACAAGAATGTTCAAGACAACTAGAAGGCATTGATCTGTGCTGTGAAGATGTCAAAAACAATTTCTTTAGACCAATAAGAAATAAACATTCCCGTAATTTAACAGCATGATATTAGGTCGGGCGGCAAAGATTTGTTTTCCCTCATGCTGCTTGGATTGATACAGCTAAGCTAATCAATTATTATAACTGTCAACTCTCCCGTGAAATCTGGGAGTCGCCCGGAATACTGATAAATCACCCGGATTTTCTCTAGAAATCTCCAACAGCACCCCGTCTTCGAGACAGCGCGACACCATGGGAGATGTGCCAAGATGTGCTGAACCAAAAAATCTCCAACAGCACCCACCCCAATCTTCCTATGTCAAGATCCGAGATATATGGAAAGCATGCTGAACCCCTGAGGAATCTCCCGGATTTCAACAAAAAAGTTGGTAGTTATAAATTATATATTTTCGTTGTCATGTTGTAAGAACTTCTAGGGTCAGGTATGTTTTAAGTGTCAGACAAGAATCCAAAAATAAAAATAAATTATTCTGGTACGATTTAACCATTGGAGTAGAATATCATCTTTAGATACATCTGCCTGATTCACAGTGTAAACATTGTTGTCTGTTTATTGCTCTCACACAGACTGCAATATTTACACTTGCCTTTGACGTGAATAATACAGACGGCGTATTGCACACAACAGTGTAATCCACTTACTTGAACATGTAGTGCCATCAAACATATAACTGTACGAGCATGTCGTACATTGATCAGCAATGGTGCAGTATTCACAGATGTCAGCACAAGCTGAAAGCAGAAGAACTTGGCATTACACCCAGAATTGTATGTGGTTCACAGAAACACTGCGACGTCTCAGCAGCACTCGGATCCACTGCGACATACAGTAAGAAGGCTGCATGTTTATATGAAAGGCAACTGGATAACATTTACATGTGTCCGCTGTACAGCTCGTCTTTGTTCTGCAATGTAGAATATGTGATATAGATTTCAATATGCATTTGCAGCACAGTATTGTAATTTTGTGAGTGCATTCTGCTATTCCGCTAACAATGCAGTTGTTTGTGTTGGACTCCCCATGTTAATTTACGTGTAGGGAAGGACATTACTGCAAACTCAACACACCATTTTGTCTAGTGGTGTTGCACCACCAGCACAACGTACAACAAATAACCAATGTTGAAGTTGAACGTGTATTAATATCAAACACTGTAGAATGCTGTACATACCTTTACATGTCTTTGAAGTACTGTCATAGACTAAGAGTGACTTGCAAGAGTCATTGTCACACACATTTCCCACAGAACACTTGGAGCAGTCAGCCGCACATTCTACAACAAGCAATTAAACATCAGTTGAGCAGTCACAACAAGGAACAATAGATGACACAGTCCCTCAAGACAGACATCAGCCATAGAGACAGGGAGAGGGGGAGAAAGTGACACAGAGAACGGAGACAAGGAGAGAGGGAGAGTGAGGCAGAGAGAGAGAGAGGAAGAGCAATGGAGAGAGAGGGAGAGCGAGGGAGAGAGAGGAAGAGGGAGGCAGAGGGAGGGAGAGAGAGAGACAGAACAGGAGAGGGAGAGAGGGGGGAGAGAGGAGGGATGGAGAATGACGAAGAGAGACAGACATACATAACATATAACATTCACATATTGCAGACATTTCATTACCATCTTTCTGGTAGATGTTTAATGATCAAGTCTCACAGGACTATCCCTACCCTGTCGCCCCCTTACACGAACATATCATAACAACTTACGGCACATTATTGTCAACTTTTATGTAGTGCACTACATGGAACAGTACACCAGGCCTTAGAGAGACGATGATCTCGCTTAATACAGATCCGTAGTCCTTTACTCAGTTCACCTGCAGTGCATTGAGCGAACTGATGTGCTTATCAGCAAGACATGTGGTTCTGCAACTGTCAACGATGCAAGGCATCGACTCTTCTCCAATGACAGTCATCAACGACCCAGGCTGCCCTCTTCGAACATATCAAGAGGTACTTATTGCAAGCCTCTTTCATCTGGAAGCAGTCAACCGCTAGCCACCAGGCAATCGCTGTGTTTGGTCAATAGGGATGGTAACAGGATGAGCACAGCAAGCAATGGCTTCCTCTCTGGACCACTCTCGCCGATGCAAGTATGGCTTGTGCCCTCCTCCTACACGGTGGCTGCACGAAACGTGCAAGAGCAATTGAAAGAACTGCAGGGCACGCCTTCATTGCACGACATTGTGCAATAGCGAGGGTGGCTGCCTAAACAGTGATGGCAAAGATACTAACCATTGAACCTCTACTAATGGATAGATGGATGGTCGGATGATGGATGACACTGTTTAGGTACATTCATTGTAAGTTTCGTTTTGACCCATTGATGGAATGATTCTGAACTATTTAAAAATTATATGTTCACAATAAGGGTTGATAAAATATCAGTGAATTTGTGGATCTAATTGACATAGCATTGGATTATTCCATGTCAAATCAATCACTATTAGGCCATTTTTGCATCAACCCATTCCAATTTTGATTTAATTTAGCACAGTAGTTGGCTCACATGAGAATATCTAAATAATGTTTTTTTTAATCTAGGTCAAGTATTATTGATGATATAAGTCACTGAACTTTTACCTCATTCGCATACTGAATGTCACAATGCCCATAACTCTGCTGCTAATAAAGCTAGAAAAGGAAGCAATACATAATTGGAAAGCCAATAAACAAGCGCACACAGGTATAATGTAAATAAAAATTATATATATTTTTTTCATAATTTGAATTTTGACCTCAGATACCCAAAAACTTGTCCTCCGATTTGTTTGATTTTTTTATACAGTATCCTATACTATTTCAGAAATATCCCTGAAAATGTTAAAGTGGGCAAATAATAATGTTCAGAGATACATTAAATTGAGTACACCCGGGGATGACAAATTGTACCAGGATGGCACAGGATAACTCACTTCAAAGATACAGTACTACCTCTGCTATGTAAATCCATATATATATGCTTACTAATTATATAATTGTTATTCAATACACCAGGAATTATTGTTATGCAATAAGCCACCAGAGGGACTAGATCATGCACATGTACATGTCTACTATGTCTGTAATTTTATGTGATTGGTGGCATATAGAGCAACATTCAAACATCACGCATGCTTTCTGCAAAATGTGTGTGGTGACTCAAGTGATTTGAATGAATGACTACGAATTAAATTTGACAGCCAGGTAATCAAGGAAATTTAATTTTAAAAATGGATAACTACTGATTGATCAACACTACCAACCATGAAACTCAGTGCAGATGATTTGATCCATGAATTCAACACCCAACTTGAAATCTTGCTGTGGCACGATTTCATAAGCAGATAGCAGTCTTCATGTCTAAGAGACACTCGTGAATCACTTCAGCCAGGCCATTTTCTACTACTCTTTTCGTCCTGCAAGATGAGGCACAATTGGACTTGGAATAATGCACAGGCAATATTGCACCCATTTGGTTGTTACTATTGTGAAGCTGGTAATGACTGTGTGTCACATGTTAGTTATGTTGTCATTTCTGACTGTAACATATATGATACCATTATTGTGCACCTGTTCCAAAAAAACCTCATCAGCAGCTCTTTGAATTTGCATCAGTCTATTTTCCTGCAATCAAATTCTACTTTTCGACCACAGAAGAGTACTACGAAGAAACAACTCTTCTTTCAAGCCATATGCAGAGCGAAAACAATAGCAGGAACACAGAAGCTACACTTCGTCAAGCAATTATCACTTAATGATTTGGAAGTAGCAATATATTTCACATGTTCCATAAGAAGAAAAGAGATTGTGACAGATGGTCTCAGTCTCGTGGATATCAAAGAGTATCTGATGGCCATCTATGATGGAAACTGGTGGGTGGCATATGTAATGGATGTTATTCCAGCTAATAAAGAGGCTGAACTGAACTTCCTTCACCCATATGGACCATCACCATCATATTGCTACCCACGACACAATGACACTCTTCATGTTCATGTGGGTGATATACCAACGCATATTCACCCGACAACCGACACTGGTTGGGTCTACAAACTATCCAGAGGACACAAACAAAGTATATGAGGCCCTACAAAGAATTTGAATACATGTTAAGAGAGAGACTACAGCATGCGAGTATATACTCATTTTATTAGAAGGTACCCTTTAGGAGCTTGTTAAGTGATCTAAAAAAGGGAACTAATAAAATTCAATGTTGCATCCACTGATCTATAGATCAAAGGTAAGTCACCCAGGTGTACTCAATTTAATGTATCTCTGAACATCAGTATTATTTGCCCACTCTAATATTGTCAGGAACTCTTCTGCAATAGTATAGGATACTGTACAAAATAATAAAAAAATGGGAGGATACAATTTTTGGGTATCTGAGATTAAAGGTGAAATATATAAAAAAATGTTATTTTTATTTACATATTTTTATTTTACAATACCTATGTGTGCCTGTTTATTGGCTTTCAAATGATGTATTACTTCTTTTTCTAGCTTTATTAACAGCAGCGTTATGGGCATCAATGTAACTGTCAGTATGTGAATTGGTTCAAAGTTCAGTGACCAATATCTTCAATAATATATTTAAAAAAAAATTATTTTGACATTCTTGTGTGAGCCAACAACTGTGCTAAATTTCATAAAAATTGGAGTCGGGCGATGTTTTCAGTAATTGATTTGACATGGAATGACCCCATTGGTATTTCTAGAATAATAGTATAGTGTATCATTACCATGGACTGGGTTGCATTCCCAGTTGTACATAATCAGAAGTTTTTATAATAAATGATGACACTGATCTTGACCTTCATTATATGACAAAACATTTTGCAGCTCTTTGAATGTGCATCAGCCCATATTCCTGTATTAAATTCTACTTTTTGACCACAGAAGAGTACTACGAAGAAACAACTCTTCTTGCAAGCTGTATGTAACCAGCTAAGATGGTTAGCTTATCTTCAAAACTTATATTAGAAATTATTAATTCAAAAGAAGCATATAATAGCCAATGCAGCCACCTTAAGTGATCTGAAAAAGGTGAACTAATGAAATTCAATGTTGCATCCACTGTTGTGTAAACCAAAGGTAAGTCACCCAGGTGTATTCAATTTAATGTATCTCTGAACATTATTATTTGCTCACTCTAATATTTTCAGGAACTCTTCTGCAATAGTATAGGATACTGTACAAAAATCACAAAAATCGGAGGATACATTTTTCGGGTATCTGAGGTCAAAGGTCAAATGATGAACACTATGTTATGTTTATTTACATGACATTTTCTATTTTATTTTATACCTGTGTGCCTGTTTATTGTCTTTCTAATGATGTATTACTTGCTTTCTACCTTTATTAACAGCAGTGTTTTTGGCATCAATGTAATGGTAGGTATGTGAATCAGGTCAAAGTTCAGTGACCAAGATCTTCAATATAACTTGACCTACATTTAATATTTTGTTTTACTTTGATATTCTCGTGTGAGCCAACAACTGTGCTGAATTTCATCAAAATTGGAGTCGGGCAATGTTTTGAGTGAATGATATGACATGGAATGACCCAGTGGAAAGAAGCAAACATTATACCATTATTTAAAAAGGTTCGACAAACAAGTCAGACAACTACAGACCAGTGAGTTTAACATAGGTGATTTGCAAAGTATTAGAAAGACTAATTAAAGATCACATGGTGGATTTTGTGGTTAAACATAACATCATAAACCCATTTCAACATGGGTTTCTAAAAGTGAGGTCATGCTTAACAAATATGTTATGTTTTTGAAAGATATCACTAAGTGGGTAGACGAGGGATCTCCGGTAGATATCATCTACTTAGATTTTCAGAAAGCTTTCGACAAATCAAAGATCACTGCTTAAACTAAAGGCCTATGGCATAGGAAATGGTATAATTAACTGAATAGAAAAATGGCTGATTGATAGAAGACAACGGGTACAGATAGGCTGATGGGGAGGCTTCAAACTGGAAATCAGTTTTGAGTAGTGTACCACAGGGATCAGTATTGGGACCTATATTATTCTTAAAATATATATCAAAGATTTGGACGATCATATAACAAGTAAGGTTTTGAAATTTGCGGATGATACAAAAGTGTTTAAACGTGATGGAGATAGACAGCATTTACAAGATGATCTTGACAGGTTGATCAAATGGTCTGAAAAGTGGCAAATGTTCAAATTTGGGAAATGTAAGTGCCTCCACACAGGACATGGGAACAAAGATGTACAATATACAATGGGGGGGGGGGTTATGTACTAAGTACTACAGTAAAAGAAAAGGCCTTAAGGTTAACCATTAGTGCTGCTATGAAGGTTTCAGAGCAGGCCTGGGGTAATAGTAATATGTATAGTAACGATTACAAATAGTGAAGTAATAGAAATAGGTTGAGCAAAAAATCAATGTAATAGTAATAATAATAATAATAGAAAGCTATATAATAGTAATTTACATATTACTTTTATATTACAAATGAACATTTCAAATGAATTTCCAGATTACCCCATTTACCCATACTTGGACTTCAAAGGAATCTACACTTTGGAGTAATACCGGCTTCTTTTGTGTTAAACCTGCTCCTACAGCCTAACAAAGACAATGAAGACTGCCAGTCTGCCAACGAATCCATGTACAGTTTACACAGCATAACTGACTGGACTGTTTATAAAATCTGGTCAGTGGCAGGAGCTGGGGTCATTCAGTTGAAGACTTCTCTGAGTCTGGCTGAACCGTCTGTACGTGTAGTACCTGCCAATACAGAGGGGAATTATAAAGGAAAATGCAAGCATTGTGCTACAGTGATATCAGGATCTTCAAAGACATCAAACTTCACAACACATTTGGAGGCAAATATTATTTTATTTCATTAAACGTAATTCATGTTGAATGTGTTGACACTGTTTGCCATGTTATATTGTGTCATACTAGTGATACTACTAATACTATTGAAGTGACTTCCTTGTCCACCTGCCATCTAGAGTTAATTCTCTGGGTGGCAATCTTGTTAAATCTTATTAAACTGGTGAAGTTTTGACTGACAGCGTTTTGAATTGTGTTTTACACTGATGTGGGTTTTCACGGATGTTCATTTTGATTGATAAGATTTTGACTAACGGGATAATGAGTGATGGGATTTTGATTGATCAAAATGGTTTTGAACTTTGGATTCATGGGGTTTTAACTGCCGTGGGTTTTGACTGATGGTATTTTGAGTGATAAGACTTTTTTGGATGCACTTTTACTTATTATGGAATTTTGAGTGATGGCGCTCTTGACAGAGATTAAGGGGGTTCCCCATGCAACCAGCTAACCACAACTTACACAAAAAATTCACACACACACATTATCATGCACATATACAGACATACTGTGTGCAAGCACAGTACTTAGAATCTGTCATTTCTTACCTGATGCAGACGTGACCGTGAGAGGTAATTCAACATTCCGACATCACAACTCCACATGGGAATACCCCGTTCTGTTGCCAGGGACAACAGTTCAACCACTAAGAGCTGATCCAAATCCCTTGGACTGTCCTTCATAAACAGCTGATGACATTCGCACCTCCCCTGTTGAAGAGCCAGCAGAATCGGGTAGAGTCCAAAAAGAACTTCACCTTCGACTGGTGGTCTTCTTGACCAATCCCTGAAATCATTCGGTCAGAATACTAATTAGTAATATGCAAGTGGGCTTTAAAGTTAAAACTAAAGAATAGCAAATGACGAGGGTCTGAATTTATAATTAAGATATAGGTTTGGTTTTATTATATTTCAATTGTAATTAACAACATTCCACATCCAAATACTTCACATTAAATTTATCAGTGGGTGGCTCTCACGTTAGCGGCATATTTATAAAAAAGAGTAACTTTTGTAAACCTAATGCCGGGCATACACTGCTAAAGTTTTGTTGGGTGTCGTCTATTTGATCAATAAGAAACCATGACGTCTTTGTCAAGATTGTGATTTTAAGGACTTAACATAGGTTGGTAGCATCTGTGAAAGACTGCATTTAGGGTTACAATGTAAAGCTATGGTTGGCTGACTGGTGTTAGGGTTGTCCTGCAGGCCATTGATGGCTATCCAGTGGTTATGCAATACTGTGAAGGAACTGGATTGGTGACCTAAGGTCAGATTTTAAAGAACCGGGCAAATATCATTATAGTTAGGGTAGACAGGGAGGATTGTCGAATACAACGTGTAATATTTATAACATGATTGGCCTTCCATATGAATAGATATGATGATACGGATGTAAGTTTAAATGGGATAATATTAAGGTGTATAGGGATGTCGTTATAATGAAGATTTTATACTTGTTGATTATCACCTATTGGATAGGGTTGAAACTGTTACAATGGCGTCAGCATCAGCAGGGGTCACATGACTGATGCTATGTATAGGGTGGAGGTACTGAGATTTGAAAGTAGAATAGAACAGACGAATCCAGAACCAGACAGAGCAAAGAAATGTAATCTGGTCTCTTCTGTGGAGAGAAACCATTACGGTGCGGTTGGCAAACATGAAGTCTATACCCAGTGGTGGCTTTGACGTTGTATTTCTCCATGCATATGTAGAGTAGAAGAAATACCGGAGGTATGTGGAATATATTATGAGTAAATCAGTGTGAATGTTAGATTAAAGGTATTGGCTTAAACATGTGGTTTTTACATTGTTATAATAGTGTCAAGGGGTGTGTGGTCAATAATAAAGGAATATGGTCAGCGCAATGATACTGGTATCTTGAGATTTAGGCGAAGTGGTGAATCATCGCTCTGTTATGTGAATGTTAGATAGTAAGAAGAAGCGAACATAGGTTGTATTACGGTGTCACAGATAATGGTTATTGGTGTATAGTTTGTTAGGACTTAGAATATGTAAGGTGGTGGGGTTGTAATTACTAATGGGATATTGGGTCCGGATATGTATATATCTACGGCAAACATTAGGTTACATATGTTTGTGTGTAAGTACTATGATGTCGGTAGAAAAACATATGATATGAAGGGTGAGGTTTACACACCAAGGAATAAGAATATTTTATTATTATAATTTATTGTAGTGTCGGGGCGGGGTGAAGTCTGACAAAGTGCACACAAAGGGTGGTATACGCCGAGTAACACCTCGTGTAACAACAGTGCGAAAGTAGACGGGTTACGCGACAATGGTGAATTCACACCCGAAGAGGCAATTCCCAATGAACCGAGTGAGAACTACTTCACTCGACTACTCAGAGATAAATTATTATCAAGTTGACAGTGTTGACGGAATGTGGTATCGTTCATTATAAATATTATGTTCTCGCATCTCTACATTGCAAGTGCCACACAGACAGGTGTTGAACTTTTGAGCCTATATGCCAAATATGTTATAGAATCTTTTGATGAAATAGTATAGGATTGAAGAACTGGTCAATCCTTGTGTACCTATGAAATGTTATGATAGAGATGTATGTATGTAAGACTTTGTATGATAAGAAGTTAGGGAGGTTTCCTTGAAGAATCGCTGTGAGTGTATAACCAGGTACTCTTCTATATATAGTTGAGTGGGCTGAATATTAACTGGTATTCTGTAACTAATCATATGTGATAGATCACAATGGTTTGGACCGTATAGTACATTTCACCAAACTAAGGAAAAGGAGGTGTGAAATTATTGAATTTTGTTAGTTTTTTGCATTTTTAGAAACAAGAAATAATTCACTAATAAAAAAATACCCTCAAGTCTGAACCAATGTGGCACTTCACTTTTATATATATATATAATTATATACATAACCGTGACAAGAACGTCACAAAATGACATTTAGACAACACTAAGCAATTATAACGTAACATTTTCTAAGAAAACTAAATAATTTCATGGACTCTCAAAAAAGTATGCCTACTCACATTGCACGTCGTTTCATTCCCGGACCAGCCAGCCCATACTTGTACCAATTCCCGTCTTCGTTTCATAGGTTTTCCTGAGGTTGACTTCGTGGCTCCAACCAACCGGTAGACTCTAACAATTCCCTGATGATACTTGGACTCTCGTCTTTTTCCCGTCACACCATGTCGCTCTATCCTGTCAGATCTCCTTGTATCCTCTCTATCATGTCTACGTGGTTTATACCTCTGAGAACCTCCATAACCCCGACAAAATTCCACATTTTTTCCACGTTGTCTGAAAGTCTTTCCTGTCTCCGTGGATCTTTCCGTTCCTGCTCCAGAAGATCATATCCACTGCCATCAGGATAACTCTCAGTCATGCTGACTGCTCATGTAAAGATTATCGCTTTGTGTGTTTTCGTTGTGTCTGTATACTTTGCTTCGAGATGCGTTATTGAAATCTGTTAGCATTTTCTTTGGCATGGTGTGTTTTGTAATCCTGTTTGTGGCGTGTCGTGATGGATTCAAATCAAACTGGCCATCATCGATGTCATGATCACTGTCACACTGACTTTCACTTGAAGAGGATATAAGAATCCTTTGAACAAATAATACAATCCGACAGCCAAGTTCATTTTGATCCTAACGTGTGATTAAATGGGAAAGAACACTTCTACGTATTGTATAATTCATGTTTTCCCTTAAGTATTTCACCTGAAACAAAGAAGACATAATCATTACATGCCAGCAATATAACATTTTAGGGAATCAAATAATGGTAAATTTGACAGTATTTGTCATTTAAATAATCAACAGATTGCTCACACAATTAAATATTTTGTCCCAATATGAATTAATCGACATGTACATGTATAAGTACTGTACCGTATTCTGGTTTTATCATTTCATAGAATGGTAAAACAATCTTCATTGCAACAGTTCTGACACATAGTGAATACTACATCAACAAGTAATGGAGAAAGGCTAACAAAGAACTTTATTGGAATGTTGTCACATGTAAACAAACTGTTCATCACAATTCACCTGAGAAGCATCCAACTAGCTGGACATTCCTATCACCACAAAGTAGAACCAGTATTAAGATTCATCTGATGGATACCTACTCATAGCTAGAAAAAAAACAGACACAGCTCCCATCCCTAATGTACAATGGATCAATTTGTAAACGGCTCATCCATGCTCCGGCCCCAGTCAACCAAAGATGATGATGACATTCTTAATGCCTGATAATATACCATAAAAGGTTTACCATTTGAATGAGCTATCATGAATTACGATCATCAGATTTTAGTAACTACAAAATATACGGGATCAAGTCAGTCATTCAATAAGGCAAGAGCCTATATATATATATAATAATGTCAGGCTCAAAGTATTAATTCCATCATACGTGAACATGAGATTCCAACATGAGATGCTTCTTGCTGATGCTCATTGTGAACTGTGAGCCAAAACCCCACGAAGGCACGACCACACATCAATAGGCACATAAAATTTGGTAAATGGTGGGCACAGGATATAGTCTCCCTGGCCAGCCAATCATCTTTTCAGATCCTGGTACTGAGTCCGCACAACATCGTAAAGTTTTAACACCAGGGTGGTCAACAGACTTTCACAATTATTGTTAGTCCAGTTTATAAGAGGGGTCACACCTACTGCTTTAGTCTGGGTTATGAAGTTGGAATGAAGAAGAGAGACAACCCTATCTTGAAAATATGTGTTAAAGGATGGTGCAGCAATATTGGTTAAATCCTCTGTCTTCTTTAATGCGTGGTCAAATGTGACATCCTCATCAGCACTTGTGATGCCACTTGGCCCAAATATTGAGGTGATGATAGATGAACGGTCTTTATGGCACACACCAATCTTGTCTTTTAGGTAGGCGTCTACATTCTGTTTCAGGTGCCGGGTGCAACTGAGTAGGTTAGAATCCGGAAAAGCTGCTTGCATGGCTTGCTTCATTGCCTTCTCATCATCTGTGCCAAAGATGGGATGTGATGGTGTCCCTCGTAGCTTACCAGCAAGGTGGCTGAAGAAACTGTTATAACTTAAAAAGTCACTGTTGCCGTGTAAATAAAATGGGCCTGCAAAGATTGGGTGGTCATTTGTGTCCCTCCTGGTCACTGCTAAATGTTTAAAGACACAAACGGTAACATGGACGTTGCCTAAATTAAAAGTCTTGTCAACGCCGAGAACAGTAGAGTGGGCGAGTGGAGCAGAGCAGCAGAAACGTTTGATGTCAAGCAGCTGGTTCTCTGTATATAAAATTATAGCAGGCACCTTGTCCTTCCCAACTTCTACTCGCTGCACAAATTCATGGGTCTTTACCATTGTCTCAATGTTCTGCACATGGTCAGTAAAATTAACCTGGTTTTTCTGTGAAAGACGCTGTCTTTGCTTTTTCTCCATATACCTCATATTTGCTACTAGCTTTCGCGACCTGGGACCACCCTTCTCTCCAGAATCATCTAGGCTCTGCCACACTTGGTTTGGGGGACAGTGCTGAACTTGCTCCTTCATGTTATCTAGTACAGCTCCTTTGGTACGAATGTAATTTCTGCTACAATGTTTGCTGCTTCCATGAGGCACCCGACCTGGAAATGTACCTATATACTCTGCAACTGCAACCTTCTGCTTGCCATCTAGCAATGCCATAATCATATTTTGCTCAATCCATGATATCCTGCGTTTATACTGTCCACTCTGTGTATGTTTAGCATAAGCCCTATGTAGAACTATTATGGACTCTGGGTGTGGTTGGGGCTCCAGTGGGGTGACAATTCGTTGCCTCCCACCATTTGCTCTTTTGTACAACACAGTTCCATACAGACTGTCATGCAGCACTACCTCAGTTAATTTTCCTGTAACGCTATGCAAAAACATGGCAGTGTTTGTGGGACCACTCACCCAGGCCCCACAATCATCCCAAAACTGGCTCTTATTGCTGTTGTGATGGCGACGAATGTTAGCAGTGTTATCGAAAACAAAAAACTTATTCTCTTTTAGACCCACTGGTATACATTCATGACCCACTATGTCATCTAAACAAAGAATATATAGAAGGTTTTGTGTTTCAAGAAACTTGCCTTTTTCAGTAAGGTCGTCACCCCCAGATGCTATAATATGTTCATCTGTGTCAATGGTTATCTCTAGTGGGAGTGGTGGTGATGTTGAGTCACGCTGTGACTGTTCATTGACCGACAATGATGGAGATGGTAATGGTGTGACATCTGTGAATTTTGGAATTCATCCTCACTTCTGGCTGGTGAAATAATTAGTGGCGAGACATCTGTGGTAAGGTCGGATGGAATAGTTGTCTCAGGGGTTGAGTGATGATCCTCATTTCTAAGCGGTGGTGTGTACCGTGGTGAGGCATCTGGTGTGAGGTCAGGTAGGACTGGGCAAGGGTCCTCCTCGGCGGCTGAGTGATCATCCTCACTTCTAGGTGGTGGTGTGTACCGTGGTGAGGCATCTGGTGTGAGGTCGGGTAAGACGGGGAAAGAGTCCTCCTCAGCGGCTGAGTGATCATCCTCACTTCTAGGTGGTGGTGTGTACCGTGGTGAGGCATCTGGTGTGAGGTCGGGTAAGACTGGGAAAGAGTCCTCCTCAGCGGTTGAGTGATCATCCTCACTTCTAGGTGGTGGTGTGTACCGTGGTGAGGCATCTGGTGTGAGGTCGGGTAAGACTGGGAAAGAGTCCTCCTCAGTGGCTGAGTGATCATCCTCTCCTACCAGGTCCACAGTAATGTGGTCTTGGGTGTGATGAAGAACCACAAAGTGGTTCGGCCTGAAGTCACACACTCGACGTGGCACATGCATAGTTGTCCACATGATATTCATGACAGGCGGTGCAGAAGTGCGGACCCCACGGCCGTTGACTCTTCTGGTCAGTGGGTCAGCACTGAAGTAGTCGTTGATGGATGGCGGGCAATATGACTGAACTCCTACGCAGAGGGCAGCACTGGCGGCATAGATTATAATCATTTCGGAGAATGAGCCAGGTGTAGTAACTGACTCCAGAAGTTGACTGTAGCTATCGTGGAAGAGACGATCGTCACGAATCAAGTCGTTGTAGGTAGGGTATTGCATATCATAGAAATCTCTGTGACTCGTTATTTCCATGGCTGTGAGGAGGCGAATATGTTGGTGATGGTTCTCATGCCCATACAAACCACGTGACAATGCACGAAACAGGCAGTTACCATCACCAATGACGGATAGGGGGACATGATCAGAACCTAATATAGGATGCAACATTTGGAGGACTCCAGTAGCAGCAGCATCTCGTCTTCCAGGTGGTGTGCCCAAGGTGGGGTAGTCAGGCAGCTTGATGTTGTACGTTTTCAGTAGCAGTCGCTCACTCTGCACGGAAGCCTCCAGATAACCGGAAGAAGAGGCACTACAAAGTCTGTCAAAGCCAACGTGACATCTTTTTTTTTAAAGCAAATTATTTTAATCAAAATTTAATAACAATGTAGGTTTCTTTAATATGAACAATACTTGGTATACCTAAGCTGATAAAGCTGTCAGATCACATGTACGTGGACCTTTTCTTTCTTTAACTAATAGGGAACAATTTTTTTAGGTAAGACCTTATGTTAATACAAAATGCTATAAGGGAAGTAAGCAAACGGGACTGTATTATTATGGGGGATTTTAACCACGGGCATATACAATAGAATTCTCTACAGAGTATGGGGAGTGTGGACCACAAGTTTTTAGTTCAAGATACTTTCCTTTCTCAACATGTGCTACAACCAACCAGGGGTGAGAATGTGTTAGACATAGTTTTGTCCTCACAGAATGAATTAGTTGACAATGTCAAGATATGTGAGCCACTGGGGAGTAGTGATCACAACCAGATACATTTTACCAAACTACTATTGGAAATTGTAGAACAAATTAGCATATCGCTTGCAACAGTTTATTATATATTTTTTTCTCAGTTAAGAAAGATAGAAGGACTAGAGGACATGAAGTTACATTAAAGTGTAGTGTAGATTAGATATAAAAAGTTCTAATTCTCACAAAGGACTGTAAATGAATGGAACATATTATCTGCTGATTGTGTGGGTGCTAGTAGTGTGAATATGTAAAAAAATACAATCGACACATATCTCAGAAGGGCGGGATACACATAGATAAAAGGGTCGGACTCTCAATAAGTCAAAGGGCTTCCTTGTCCTACTGCCACCTAGCCATTGATGCATGGTGCCTTAAATGTGCTTTGTGTGCAAGCCTGAATTTCCAAGTGTTTATACATTTTTCTTAAATTTCAAGTTTTAAAACACCCTAAAAAGACTGTCACGGCGGGTCACAAAACGGGACATAAAAATAGTAACTTTTTTGTGGCTTCAAATATTTCTATAACTTGTATTTTTCAATCCAGTCTCAATTCAATTACAGGTGTACATAAGTAGTTAGAACTAAGCAGCAGCCTTAAGCCAGTCTGTATTTCAGAAGGCTTTATGATACCCCCTGGGAATCATGGTCTGCAATTAGTTGCACCCTAGAGCCAAACTGACCAAACAGTTACCCTGCCTTCTGGATAAGGATGGACAGCCTTAATCTGTTTCAGACATCTGGTAAGGAATTGTAGACTTTCAACTGTACATTAAATAAAATAGTGTAGTATTGTTATCAGGCATGTGGATTTGACTGACCAGGAATGGATGTTGTTTGCAATATATCATATAGATACATAAATAATAGACCTCATATTACCATTATAATATAATAAATCATAATTGATGTACTTTTTAATTAAACAGAATACATTACAATTACAACATAATTTCAAAATCTGAATTAACTATATAAAATAGTGTAGTTACACAACAGAAAGTAATTACAGTTAAGCCATTTGAAACATGAAAGAAACCAGTTAACATTTTGGTATAATGGCATTGACTAATTACTTACTATTACACCACTACATTTTGTAACACATATCATTTGAGATGGTATAACTCCTGAAGTACTACAATGCACAACTTCCAACTTCCAACGATTTTTATTAAGAAATGCAGAATTATTGTTTACACATAAACACCAAAGATAACAAATTCCTTCACCTAGCAGGTTGTAAGGTAATCATGTTTGGATAAAACTTTTATGATGTACATCTAAATACTATGCCATGAAACCTTCAACTGTTATTTAATAATATATTATTATATACATACCTTTTCAGTGAGGCCTCAATGTCGTAAGTGCCACTGGTGAAAGCACAGCAACGACAAAGGAAGTAGTCTGGTTTTTCCCAGGCTGACAGCAGGTCAGCATCCATGGGAACACATCGACTGCAAAAAAAAACTATTCAGAAGAAAATCGGTTTACCTTCCTCTACATATGTGACACAAATCAAGAATCAACAGAATGGGGTTGGTGATCCCAGAATTTAGGCAATTCTGCCAGAATTTCCCGTTTACTTATAGTGACTGCTAACATCAGCACTTAAAGAGAACAACCTGCTTGTGCGGGTTCTTTGTGATCAGTTCATCACATACATTGGACATTTTAATACAATTATTAGAGTTCTCTGTTGTAAAGCTAATCCTGCTACTTTAATTGAGCCATTCCATATTTCAAAATGATATAGGGAGCAGTACCAAACAACTATCCATCAGTGCCAGGTATTAATTCATACAGCTGAGTGAATTCAAGCAATGTAGAGTGAATGTACTTGCCCAAGGTTCAAAATGGCAGCACAGGATTCAAACCCGGGTTCTCTCATCTAAGAGTCTAATCGCTGATTTATTATGCTCCACTATTCCAGTTTAACAAGATTTAACAAGATTGCCACCCAGAGAATTAACTCTAGGTAGCAGGTGGACAAGGAAGCCCTTGGCTTATCGAGAGTCCGACCCTTTTATCTATGTGTATCCCGCCCGTCTGAGGTATGTGTCGATTTTATTTTTAAACATATTCACGCTACTAGCAACCACACAATCAGCAGGTAATCTGTTCCATTCATTTACAGTCCTTTGTGAAAATGAAAACTTTCTTATATCCAATCTACTCTGCTCCTTTGCTAATGCAAGATCATGTCCTCTATTCCTTCTATCTTTCTTAACTGAGAAAAACATATTTCTATCAATATTTTCATACCCCTTCAATATTTTAAACACTTCTATCTGATCTCCTCTCAATCTCCTGGTCTCTAGTGTTGTTAAACCGCATTTTTTTAGGCGTATTTCGTAACTAAGATCCCTCAGATTTGGTATCATTTTAGTTGCTCTCCTCTGCACTCTTTCTAGCATATCTATGTCCTTCCTGCGATATGGCCTCCACGCTTGAATACAATATTCTAAATGAAGCCTAACTATTGTTTTGTACAGCGGTATTATTAGCTCTTTTTCCTTATACGTTATGTTTCGCCTAATTAATCCAAGGAAGCTGCAATTCCACACTGCTCTGAAATCTTCATATCAGCACTAACGGTTAACCCTAAGTCCTTTTCTTTTACAGTGGTACTTAGTACAGTACCCCCTATTGTATATTCTACTTCTTCGTTCCCATGTCCTATGTGGAGGCATTTACATTTCCCAAAATTGAACATCATTTGCCACTTTTCAGACCATTTGATCAACCTGTCAAGATCATCTTGTAAATGCTGTCTATCTCCATCACTTTTAATCCTTCTAAACACTTTTGTATCATCCGCAAATTTCAACACCTTGCTTGTTATTTCATCATCCAAATCGTTGATGTATATTAAGAATAATATACGACCTAATACTGATCCCTGTGGTACCCCACTCAATACCGATTTCCAGTTTGAAGCCTCCCCATCAACTACTACACGTTGTCTTCTGTCAATCAGCCATTGTTCTATCCAGTTTATGGTACCATTTCCTATGCCATGGGCCTTTAGTTTAAGCAGTAATCTTTGATGTGGTACTTTGTCAAAAGCTTTTTGAAAATCTAAGTAGACGATATCTACTGGTGATCCCTCATCTACCCACTTAGTGATGTCTTCCAAAAAACATAACATATTTGTTAAGCATGACCTCGCTTTAAAAAAACCATGTTGAGATGGGTTTATCAAGTTTTGTTTAACAAGAAAATCCACCATGTGATCTTTAATTAGTCTTTCTAATAATTTACAAATCACTGATGTTAAACTCACTGGTCTATAGTTCTCTGACTTGTTTCTCGAACCTTTTTTGAATAACGGTATAATGTTTGCTTCTTTCCATTCTAAAGGAACCACTCCCTCTTCTAATGACAAGTTGAAAACTGTTGCAAGTGGTATGCTAATTTGTTCTACAATTTCCAATAGTAGCTTGGGTGGAATACCATCCACTCCAGGTGATTTATTATCCTTCATAGCCCTTATTTTCTTAGCTACAATTTCCGGGGTTACAATTAATTGTCCTAAATAGTCTGAATCTGCCCCCTTGAACTTAGCCTCTGGTATTGGCAGTGAACTAATATCTTCCCTGGTAAACACTGAACAAAAGTACTCATTCAGGTCTTCTGCCATTATGAATCCCTCTGATATTATATTTCCAGCACTATCTTCTAGAGGACCAACCTTATCTTGAACTTTCTGTTTGTTTCGAACATATGCATAAAAACTCTTGCTGTCATGTTTTATATTACTAGCTAATTGTTGTTCATAGCTTCTCTTTGAATTTTTAATTTCAGCTGTAGCTTGGTTAAGTGCTTCTTTATAAGTGTTGTAGTCTTCATCATTTCCAGTACATCTATATGACTTCCACATCATTTGTTTATACTTAATTTTTCTAATGGCTTCTTTCGATAAGTGTTTCTTTTTGGACCGTTTTCCTTGTTGTTTGAAGGGTACAAATTTATCGATTATGCACTTAATTTCACTCTTTAATATATTCCAGCATAACACACACATACAGGCAAAGTCGAACATTTTTCATGAAACAGTTACACTCAACTGACGTAGTATTAACCATAATAACTTTAGCTGAATATTATGTAGCAAGATTACACTAACGTATATGTAATGTACTGTAAACAAAACTTACAAACTTGACACTGACAGCAATCACGTTGCCATTCCCATTGGGCGATAATGGGGCGTTTATATACACATATTGAGGGAAACAGTTTAATTTGGCTATTTAATAACACTGACAACTGTGCTGCTGTTAATCATACCAACCCAGCACACATACCGATAAATAACAATATAGGACAAACTCACAGTTGATTTCTTAAACGCTTAATAACTAAGTATCCGTCTCGGGCTCAAGACACGCCTGTCTCCTAACTTCTGAAACGGTGGTGCCATCTCGTGTTGAGTCTTACAACTCGAAAAAATTATCTGTTTTATCGCACACACGCACACACGAACGCACGCACGCAAGCACGCACGCACACACACACACACACACACACACACACCACACACACCACACACGCACACACCACACACCACACACACCACACACCACACACCACACACCACACACGCACACACCGCATGCACGCGCACACCGCACACCGCACACACCGCACCGCACACACCGCACACACCGCACAAACCGCACTCACCGCACACACCACACACACCACACACACCACACACAAGCAAATACACACGTACGTTAGACTTAGTTTTATCCTCTCACGGAATTAATTAGTTGACAATGTCAAGATATGTGAGCTACTGCATGGAGTATATACAGTGATCACATCAAGATACATTTTATCATAAAAGTATAAAATCAGAAAGGAATAATAAAAAGCAGTACAGGAGAAGTTTTCACAAAGGAATATAAAAGGACATAAGGAAATATTTAGTAAAGATAGACTGGAATAACCCGCTGAAAAATAAGACAGTAACAGCTAGAATGCTGGAATATCTTAGAGTGAAATTGAGTGCATCGTCGATGAATTTGTTTCGTTCAAAAAAAGAGAAACGATCCACAAAGAAGTCATTAGAAAACAAACAAATGATATGGAAATCATGTGGAAATGCTGAAGACTACAACATTTATAAAAAAAAGCACTTAACTAAGCTACAACTGAAATTAGAAATTCAAAGAGATTATTAGCTTAAAATATAACATATAACAGCAAGAGTTGTTATGCATATGTTCGGAGCTAACAGACAGTTCAGGATTAGGTCAGGTCTCTGGAAGGTAATGCTGGAAATATAATATCAGCTAGAGGGATTCTTAACGGCAGCGTAATTAAGAGTTAATTACAAGGACCATTCAAAATACCACTGAAGACCATTCAAATACCCTTGACCATAACACACCCTAATACCATCCAATGGTATTTGAGTGGTATTTTTGTTAGGGCATAAAGCAGTGTGATTGTCGGCCTCTGCCTCCCAATCTTCAGAGCTGATATGTTGCAGGCCTACAGGTCGCGCTTAATTTACAGACGTCCTTGAATCTGAGGGCTGTGCGTCCAACTGTTTTCGCTCACTGACGAGTTGACCATAGAGGTGAGGATGACGTTCGGCAAGCGGCCATCGTCCATGCCAGGTCCAGCGAGCGGAGACGTTTCTGGCTCAGCAGTGAGTAGGTCTACATGCTGGGGATCCTAGCACGGTACAGAATGACGCTGTAAGGACACGGTCCTGCCAGGTGATATCGAAGATGCGATATTGACTTTTGAACTTGTTAACATACCAATTAATTATCGACGCCAAATCCTTTTAGCAGAAATGGTTCATCACCAGCTAGATATATGCGTTGTACCTTATTAAAGTAAAGGTTATGTCACATATCCAGCGTTCGTGCGTGATTGCGTGCGTATAATTGAGGTTATATATATATATCTGTCAAATCATATTTCATGGTCGTCTTAAAACAAAATAACTTCTTTCTAAACTATATCTTAATAGCATACCTTCCACTTGGATACACGATCAATATCAAGTTGCTTTATTTTGCAATTCCCAGTCGTCGGACATGTAATCTGACGGTCTACATCAACTATCGACATACTATGCTCATATCTTGCGGTGTGGATACTTCAGGCCTGTTAACATGTTGAGCTGATATGCCATTAGAACAGTGCACAGGTAGCGGTACACACTCCGCTAAAACAAAGGGTCCACAAAAAGTGAACCTTCCCCCGTCTTCCGATGTCATGTCCGGTAGTATGCAATTTGGTTAGAGTTAACAATTATGATGTTATGAATATAAAAAATATTACGATGTTATATTGCACAAATCATCAATAAACACTTTGATAGTTTATGAGCTGTGCCTTCATTCTTAACAGCGTGTTTACAGGTAACACAATATTTTATGACCTTGTTGCATTACGCTTCCTTTTACGCTTGCTCGAAAATTTATTTGATGTTGGGTTCGTAAAAGTAATAATTAATTCTCACAAAGGTGTAAGAAGAAATAGGTGCGCCAGAGGCAAATTGTAAGGCTCGTACAGAGGTTATTAGGACAGGATACTGCGCTTCAAAAAACAATACACAAAACGCTTGTATGAAAGCTACGATCAGAGGGTTTTCGTTTGGTAGACGACACACATGCCCAAGTTACCGGCGTCGTCTATGTCTGATGACATCTGAGATTTTTGGAATATTCGGCAGTAATTTCATTTAATATTTATTGCATGTTGGTTGAAACACATTATAGAGCAAACAAATCGAAACAAAGCATTAGTCAAAATCAAGTCATGCGTGCAATTCACGAAGGTGGTAATTGTTGGAAGGTGTAATGGCATCAAAAAACGAATAAAACATGTTTGGAAAGGAGTAAATATGAAGTTGTTAACTTACAAATAATAATGTTCGTGGGCATATAATCCGTTCGTGTTTTGGGCCGGTTGACATGTATGACCCGACACAGAATCTGTAACACAACAAGTATACTATATTATGTAACCCTGGTGGAATTGTTTCGTGCAAGCGGTTGTATAGGCTATTGTTATGTCATGCGCCAGACGCGGGTAATGTAGCTCGAGCCACACCCAGTCGCAGTTTACTAGAGATCATGGACGTATCCACAAAGATATACCTACAGTTCTCTCGGCTCCGTATTGCGAGTATCAATATTCACGGCCTGGTCAGTGATTTTTTTCATGTTTATATGTCATATATAGTAGTGAAATTATTCGAATCATGCGAAACTTAAGTTGCTTCTTGTTGCTCCATTACCCGTCTCTTCGGGCATGCCAGCTATAATATGACGATTGTAGGAGTGTTGTGTCGTATAATGTTAAATTGTGTTTACAGACTACTTACATATCTAACATGCATTTTAACTAGTTATTGTGGTGTATAAGTACATCGTGTGCATACGTTTGACTTTAGATAATGTGATAGTTATTAGTTAAAAGTAGTACTTAGCTAAAACAAGTTTCTCCGATTCATTGTCTGAACAAGTTCAGACAAGTATCTATAGGGTTACCGATTATTACATGCGGTTTAACACGTATGATATATTAGAAAAGCCGACGCAATTTAGTAATGCAGCGTTGGTTGATTGACTATGTTGTAATCGCAACTAGCACGCTGTCTGTCTGTATTCATGCCCGCATCTCTCTCTATAACAATTATGTTTGTTTTTGTCTCTGTCTCCCCTTCTTCAATTCTCCCTCTCTCCCCGAATCTCTTTCTCCCTATCCTCCATCTTCTATATTTGTCTGTTCGAATGTCAGTCTATAAGTCTGTTACATAGCACGTACGTCAGTCTTTGTCTGTTTGCCTGTCTGACTGCATATATGGCTGCCTGCCGGCCTGCCTACTTCTCTGCCTGAATGTTTCTCTGACTGTTTGCCTCTATGCCAATCCGTTTGTCTGCCTGCCAGCCTGCCTGACTGCCC
>CAXEFP010001074.1:0-10000 GCA_963995525.1 Escarpia spicata
GTATTCAATTTTACACGAGATAAAATGACTACCGCAAGTAATCCGCCAACTGATATTGTCAAAATAACAAAGACGTAGAATGAAATATCTGACTGAATGTATAGCAGCAGATGGTTGTCTCGTTAAATGGCAACACTTTCAAATCATAGTACCGAGCATTTTGCACTGTTACATTGCACCGCATTTCACCGAAATTAAACGGTCCGTTGCATACCTTGCGCAAGACGACATTGCGTGGTAGTACTTTTTGTTCCATTCATGTTGATGATTGTTTTCTACTCTACCAGCGAAATTCAGCGACTGGTCCGATTGCAGCGCCAACTGCGGCTTTGGAACGCAATCGCGCGCCAACAAGACTTTCGCACTGGAAACAATGTCCTGTAATTTGAAGGCGTGTGAAGCAGGTTTGTGCTGTTATTCTAGCTCCTTTAAGGAGGCATCTTCAATGCGATTTTTCTCTCGTTGCATTTCAAATTTATCTTTGGAAAAAAGAAAGCACAATTGTATACATTTATAAAGGTGCTAGCTCGTTTTTGGCAATTCTTTGTACTAGTAGTGTTTCTTCCAAGGTCATCATACAACATTTTAATTTGTTTTTCCTGGTATCTCAATTGAAGTGATTATTAAAATTAGACTATTCACGTGAATGCGCGATACGATTACGCACGTGTTTCTGTAGTGATAATCTCGACTGTCCTTGTTTTCTTTTCTTTTCTTAAAAACACGTGACTGACACATTATGTGTGTTAAATGCTGATTGTTGATCTGAAACCTAGCTTTGACAATTTTACAAATGTACCGTCCAAAGTCAATTCTTGCGATTTAACGAATGTAAAAACATGAAATAGTTTTACTGTTATTTTAGTTAGCGGTGACTCATTGCAGTCGAAGATGGAACAATTATTTGACTAGTCAACTCAGGTCATTCATCGAAGGAATTATTACATACGTGTTGAAATACGTTACATCGTGATGCAATGTTAATCCACACACACACACACATCTCGATTCAGTGGACTGCCCCAACGGTGCGGCTGATGTCGTGTTCGTCGTCGACAAGTCGTCCAGTATCACCGACTACGGTTTCGAGATCTACAAACAGCTCGTCAGTGACGTCGTCAGCATGCTGCCAGCGGGCAGCAGTGTGCGGGTCGCCATGGTGTCGTTCTCCAGCGAGGCGTCGACCGTCTTTGGGTTCACGAACAACCCGTCTGCCAGCGACATCCTCGGAGTACAGTTCACAGGTATACTCTACGTTAGCTTCATAACGCGAGATTAGTTTTAATTGTTGACGAGCCTGAGCTTGTTCAAAAGGAAGCATGTTGTATGGGACTGATACTGACATTGCTGCATCCATCTTTGCAGGCGGCATGGGCATCATTGCGTACAGTCTAACGTCAGTGGCTGATCTGTTTGAGTCTTCTGTGAACGTACCCAAAATAGCCGTCTTCCTAACAGACGGAGAACAGATGATACTCGAGGCGTGTGCCAACGAAAGGTCCCAAGTACTGCAACAGGACGACGTCGAAATGTTCTCTGTTGGTGAGTCCTGAGAACAACCATTAGCCTTGTAACTACTACCAATCATTCTCCTCCCCGTCCCTCTATATTCTTTTGTGTGTAGGTCTGAGTGTGCGTGTGTGCGTGTGTGCGTGTGTGCGTGTGTGCGTGTGTGCGTGTGTGCGTGTGTGCGTGTGCGCGTGTGCGCGTGCAAAACTGGCATACTTCTCTATAACCCCATTCTTCCGGAAAAGAAATCAAATATGTAGATATCGGTAGATTTATTATAATACGAACATGTTTCTCTCGTCTTCAGCTTCTCCCGGAATTTGTAATATTGGACAGTTGTATTTGCAGAACCAACTCAACATGTCATCGTATTTGTAAAGGATGTGACGTATGAATGTGCATTACCAAAAAAAATCATTATTTTGTGTTTGTTGGTTGCAGGCATTGGCGCTGGCGCGGCGGTATTACTTAACCCGTTCACGAGTCTTCCATTTGATGCGCATCAGTTCCGAGCTGGTTACAACTCGACGGCCACGACGCTAGCCAATGCTATCCTTAATATGGCTTGTGGAAGTAAGACGCTTTATCTAATCTTCTACTGCTGCAACTTTTCTTCTACTCCCCATTTCTTCTTCTTCTTCTACTTCTCCGTCTTCTTCTTGTTCTATTACTGCTTCTTCTACTACATCTTTTTCTTGTTCTTCTACTTCTTGTACTATGTCTTTTTTGTTTTACAACCTTTTCTTCTACACCTTCTTCTTGTTGTTCTATTGCTCTTTCTTCTACTACTTCTTGTTGTTGTTCTATTACTCCTTCTTCTACTACTTCTTCTTGTTGTTCTATTACTCCTTCTTCTACTACTTCTTGTTGTTGTTCTATTACTCCTTCTTCTACTACTTCTTCTTGTTGTTCTATTACTCTTTCTTCTACTACTTCTTCTTGTTGTTCTATTACTCTTTCTTCTACTACTTCTTCTTGTTGTTCTATTACTCTTTGTTCTACTACTTCTTCTTCCTGTTCTATTACTCCTTCGTCTACTACTTCTTGTTGTTGTTCTATTACACCTTCTTCTACTACTTCTTGTTGTTGTTCTATTACTCTTTGTTCTACTACTTCTTCTTCCTGTTCTATTACTCCTTCGTCTACTACTTCTTGTTGTTGTTCTATTACACCTTCTTCTACTACTTCTTGTTGTTGTTCTATTACTCTTTCTTCTACTACTTCTTCTTGTTGTTCTATTATTCCTTCGTCTACTACTTCTTGTTGCTGTTCAATTACACCTTCGTCTACTACGTCTTCTTGTTGTTCTATTACTCCTTCTTCTACTACTTCTTGTTGTTGTTCTATTACTCTTTCTTCTACTACTTCTTCTTGTTGTTCTATTACTCCTTCTGCTACTTCTTGTTGTTGTTCTATTACTCATTCTTCTACTACTTCTTCTTGTTGTTCTATTACTCTTTCTTCTACAACTTCTTCTTGTTGTTCTATTACTCCTTCTTCTACTCCTTCTTTTTCTTTTTCTTCTACTTCTTGTACTCCTTATTCTTGGTAGTATACTATTTAATCTTGTTCCACTCCTTTTTGTTGATATACTATTTCTTGTTCTACAGCTTCTTCTTTATACATCTGGTTTCTTCGGTATTGAGGTTAAGGTTGGTTACGATGGTTGTGATGAATCCTTGGTGTCTGGAGTGATAATCGCCAGTAATGAAGCGAGTGGCGCTGTGTGATACACACTCTCATCTGTCTATATTTTTATTATCTTTAGGCAGCCACGTGTACGGCATTTAAATAATGTTCAGTTGGGTTATTTTCGTTCATTAGCAGTGTAACATAAAAGCCCATATTTGATTACACGATTAGTAATATCATGGGTTGTCCGTTGCACTATAACAACACGTTGTAATTAATGACACGATCGCCAACAATTATGTTCTAAGCACGACATGTTGGTTTATAATATGGGTGACAATATTTTTTACATCTCGTTCAATATTGATAAATATTGTTCTGTATATTTAAATTTTGTTAAAGTGTGCTCAGTCTTGTTACATGTGTGTGTATTTTGGTTTCAGAGAGCAATCTGCTCACCGTCATTAAAGATGATGACTCGGCCCCCAACCCAAACTCTGCAGGACTGATGCAGGCTGGAGTTTCGTGTAAGCGTCTTCAATATTAGTATCACCTTCATAATCGCAGTCGTCGTCTTCGTCATTGTCACCACCATCATCACATCCGCCGTTAACACCACCACCATCGCCACGTCCAAAGCCGCCACCACCACCACCACCACCTCCACCACCACCACTACCACCATCACCACCGCCACCGCCGCCACCACCGCCACCACCACCGCCACCACCGCCACCACCGCCACCACCGCCATCTCCGCCACCACCGCCACCACCGCCACCACCGCCACCACCGCCACCTCCGCCACCACCGCCACCACCGCCAACACCATCGCCACCACCGCCACCACCGCCAACACCATCGCCACCGCCGCCACCGCCGCCACCGCCGCCACCGCCGCCACCGCCGCCACATCCGCCACCGCCGCCACCACAATGATGTTTTGAACGACCGTGGTTTGTGCTCGTGCCTATGCTATTGTCGGCATGTCTGCACGCTGTCTTCGGTCGCTTGTTTCAGCCCAGACGTGCACAGACTGGTCTGAGTGGAGCGCGTGCAGTGAGTCTTGCGGCAAGAAGGGCGATCAAGAGAAAACAAGGAAGTGTGCCAGCGAAAATGGAGAATCAATCACCTCCTACAAATTCCAACGTTGCTTCACTGAATGTACGACTACGACAACAACAACGACAACGACAACGACAACGACAACGACTACGCCACCACCTACAGGTTAGCACCGCCTCGTGACATAAAACAAACGTGACGCAGTTACTGCAGTTGCGTTGTGAGTTAAACTAGAATCTAAACCGTTTTAAGAAAATATATGTACAACATGAACAATACATGCTTATTTGATCACACCTGCTCCCGTATATGTCACTTTTGTATTTAATATGTTAATCGATAGGTTATGCATAATTACCGGTTGCCATAAACATTAGACAAGCGTATATAATTTTTCGTCTTTTATATTATAATTGTACGTTATGTGAAACACGTTTATGTGGTGTTTCGGAAAGTTATGTATAGTGTATGCGGCATGATAGTTCACTGGCAATTTGTATATGAAAGATGTGCTATCTCGGAATACACCTCTCAGTTCGATAGCTCGAACATAGCTCGACCAATTTCGCCTCTATTTTCATTCGCGTTCTTCCTCTGATCTATTAACTGGCGATGATGCATTTCAAGAAAGGTAGCCAATTACTGTTATTTATTTAAGTGTTTGCTATAGGAGACTGTAGAAACTCAACAGTAAACGGGAACAAGACCAAAACATTGTAACTGCTGAGAGACTGTAGAAACTCAACAGTAAACGGGAACAAGACCAAAACTTTGTAACTGCTGAGAGACTGTAGAAACTCAACAGTAAACGGGAACAAGACCAAAACATTGTAACTGCTGAGAGACTGTAGAAACTCAACAGTAAACGGGAACAAGACCAAAACATTGTAATTGCTGTTCGTGAGTGTTTCTCCATTGAGATGGGTCTAATCTAGTATGAATAATTCTTTGCCAAGTTCCTGACTTCAAGATTAGCATCCAATGATACGACCTGTGGTTTAGTGAGCAAGGATACCTTTGGTTCATCTGGACTCCAATAACGTATTTGTGCATAATCCGCTAAATAAGATATGGTAATATTAAACAAATATTAACACTGCTTGCATTGACACAACCATCAGACAACTAATTTGGTTCCTTTCATTTATCGTTCTCTGTGAAGATTACTATTTGTTCATATCCGGTCTACTCACTTCTGTGACCAATGCTTGTTTGTGCCCTCTGGTTCTAATGCTTTTTTTTATTTTTAAGACAATATTTCTATCTATATCTATATACCTTACCTTACATATCCTCTTCGCTCTAACAGGAATATAAGGCGTCAACGAATTTCCTCCAACCAGTACGGTTTCGGGCGAGCCAGCTCAGTTCATGCCAGTCCTTCCCTGCCAGCTTAATTTCTACTTATATGCTTCTTATCCAGGTGCCCAGTGGTCTGCCTCTTTTCCGTTGTCCAATTTAGAGCGGCGTTCTGAAGGCTGTTTTTGCTCATGCGAAGAACATGGCCAAACCATCTCAACCGCCTTCGTTTCACTTCGTCAACGACGTTGATGTTTGTGCGTTACGAGATGCTCTGGTTTGTCACATGCTGCTCCCGACGTATTCTTAGGATTCGTGTTCCTCCAAAATCTCTGATGCGGCTCTCAATCTTCTTATCCCCATGTTTCTGATCAATATAGTAGTACTGAGCGGTCGTTGGATCTGTATATATATATATATAATTCAGCTTTATTTTTGTGTGCAAAGTAGTGAATGCTAACTGAAAGCTATGCGAAATCCACACATAGACCCGTCTTGTCACAATTCGTTGCAGAACCCGACTGCAACCGTTGCAACTATACGAAGGGTCAGATCTGGCTGCCGGACTCTCAGAACTGTCACGACTACTTCATCTGTGAGAAAGTGGACACGTGGGCCGGCCGCTGGTACTGGACGTACCACCACGTCAGCTGTGGTCTTCTCTACTGGGACCAGTCCAGACTCACGTGCACCACCATGATACAGGCTCGGGCTGTTTGGGACCAGACACCTGTAACATCATTCCACCGTCTACACCAAAGGTACTGTTGGTTTCTACTTGCTCTGTTAACGATAGAGCCCTTTTATTACGACCAGTCCAGCATCCATGCTGACCAATGCTAGGAAACTCGAAAGTGCGCATCCGAATATAATTTCACGGGAACGTAATTTCCAAAGGCTAATGTACCTCGTTTTGTGTATGATTAATTTATCCGGAAAACTCTGTTATTTCGACACATATATTTCGACCAAAGTGTTCGTATTAGCGAGGCTCTGAGGTCGATTATTGACAGACACGACGCATGCAATGTATACAAAAACATTATGCGAGAACAATATATCTTGTTCGTAGTTACGAGTGTTAGTGTTTGTTGTTGCAGAAAATGAGCCGGGGATGGTTTGAAAATAAATTATTAAAGTGGTGTCCTTTTGCAACAGCGGAATGTCCGTACGAACCAGTAAGAAGACGACCGCGACAGTTCAAGAGCATCTTCGACGGGGTTACTGTGCAGGAATGTATCAAAGGAATGATGTACGAGCAGATGTTGTGCGACTGCCTACCAGTTGCAGAAAGTACGTATTGTCGTCCCAAATGCTTTCAGAAATGTATATATATTTTAACAATTATGGCCATTGATAACTTCTTAATTGTCAGTAAATATTGGTATAAAACAGCTCTCTCTCTCTCTCTCTCTCTCTCTCTCTCTTCGTCTCTCCTCTACTCTCTCTCTCTCTCTCTCTCTCTCTCTCTCTCTCTCTCTCTCTCTCTCTCTCTCTCTCTCTCTCTCTCTCTCTCTCTCTCTCTCTCTCTCTCTCTCTCTCTCTCTCTCTCTCTCTCTCATCTCTCTCTCTCTCTCTCTCTCTCTCTCTCTCTCTCTCTCTCTCTCTCTCTCTCTCTCTCTCTCTCTCTCTCTCTCTCTCTCTCTCTCTCTATCTCTCTCTATCTCTCTCTCTCTCTCTCTCTCTCTCTCTCTCTCTCTCTCTCTCTCTCTCTCTCTCTCTCTCTCTCTCTCTCTCTCTCTCTCTATCTCTCTCTATCTCTCTCTCTCTCTCTCTCTCTCTCTCTCTCTCTCTCTCTATCTCTCTCTTTCCTCTCTCTCTCTTTCTCTCTCTCTCTCTCTCTCTCTCTCTCATCCAGTTCATAGCGTCATGTCAACAATATTAGAAGTGAAGCGATTTAGAATTTAAAATGAGTTGTATTATAAAGAACGAACCTTCCTGAGCAGCAAATAAGGCAAAGCTCGCGAATAGTTGTATTATTACACCATATGCACAGAAAACATTAACATGTTCGTACATTTATCCGCTTTATGTTTATTTTTGGAAATACATCAATAGTGTCCTTCATCGGGAGAAACCAAAAGTATTGCCTGATACCTCTTCAATGGATACATTATGCAGCATGTTTTCAAAATATTTCACGAATAAGATTGCTTACATTCGATCACGTTTTGTTATTAATGACGTTGATTACAAGTTTACTGAACAGCCGATTGTTGATAATACACTGCACTGTTTTACACCTGCAACTACAAGTGAAGTTCGCACTATCAAACAAAGTGTCCTAACAAATCATGTGGTCTTGACCCTTTTCTAACATTTCTACTGAGGAGTTGCACTGATCAACTGCTTTATCCTATTACACATATTATAAATATGTCAATGCAGGATGGTTTGTTCCACACGAATTCAAGCAAGCTCCTGTCGATCCTCATATTTAAAAAACAAAGTCTGTGCAAAAATTACCTTAAAAATAAATCTAAATTTTCTGTTGAAAGTATTGGAGAAGGTTGTTGCAAATCGACTCCATGAACACATTTATTCACAGCATTTATCAAATGATCTACAATCTGCATATAAGCGATTTCATTTAACTGAGACGGCTCTTCGTAAAATACACAATGACATTGTATGCAATATGGATAATAGCAAATTGACTGCTCTCACCTTACTAGATCTATCAGCTGCTTTTGATACAATAGATCACGACATTCTTTTACATCGCCTTAATATACATTTTGGTATATCTGGCACGGCTCTTCAGTGGTTTAGTTCATATTCTTCAGACCGATACCAAATCATTAACATATCTGGCTCACTGTCTTGTCCAGAACATCTTCCATTTGGTGTCCCACAAGATTCTGTCCTTGGCCCTGTTCTGTTTAGCTTATACACTACATCCCTTAGTCGAGTCATAACTAATCTTAATATAAATCATCATTTGTATGCTGACGACACAAAGGTGTATATATCACTTTCACCAACTGACACACAGACATCTCTATCAACTTTAAATGACTGTCTCACTGACGTCTTGCTGTGGATGGTAAATCCACGTAAAACTGATCTAACTATTATTGGCACAAAACAACAACGAAACAAGGTTGTTAACTACTTTCCAGTTAAATTGCTTGGTAAAGAAACATCGCTATAAGATACTGTTCGTAATTTAAGTGTTATCTTTGACAGTGATTTCAGCTTTAAGCAGAACATTTCTGAAGTATGTAAATCCTGTTTCTACCATATACATGATTTCCGCCGAATTCGGCGTCATTTGTCTTTATTTACAGCTAAAACAATATCAGTATCTCTGATTACCAGTCGCCTTGACTACCGCAACTCACCCCTAAACGATATTGCTAAAATGGACTTAGCTAAACTACAACGTGTACATAATTGTTTAGCACGTGTAGTACTAAATGCACCTCGTTTCTCACCATCTCTGCCCCTACTTAAACAGTTGCGCTGGCTTCCAGTTACATATCGAATACAATTCAAATTAGCCACTATCACATATCGTACCCTTTCTACGCAACACCCATCCTATTTGTTTAGTCTCCTTCGTTTTTCCGATGTCCCCAGGAATTTCAGATCATCTGTTTCACAACGACTTTTTGTTCCGAAAACCAAGCTTAATATCGGCAAACGTGCTTTTCTGTAGCTGCACCCACAATCTGGAATCAACTCCCTATCGCTTTTAAATCATATGAGACTATAAACACCTTCCGTAAAAAACTAAAGACTTATTTATTTCGGCGGTCCCTTGCTTGTCACTGTTACCGATTTTGCCTAATGATTTTTGTATGTCGCGTCTCTGAGCTCAGATTCCTGGGGATTTAGGCGCTATAGAAGTTTGTCATTATTATTTATACCACATATTGCGATGTGGTGTTCGTGTCGAATATAGATGCAACAATCCGTCATTCAGTGACGACATCCAGCACCACTTCGGTCATCATTACCAAGTTCGTGTTGTATTTACAGTCGAACCATCATGCAATGACGACATTCTGCCCCACTTCGCTTATCATTACCAAGTTCGTGTCGTATTTACAGTCAAACCATCCTGCAGTGACGACATCCTGCCCCACTTCGCTTATCATTACCAAGTTCGTGTTGTATTTACAGTCGAACCATCCTGCAGTGACGACATCCTGCCCCACTTCGCTTATCATTACCAAGTTCGTGTTGTATTTACATTCGAACCATCCTGCAGTGACGAAATCCTGCCCCACTTCGCTTATCATTACCAAGTTCGTGTTGTATTTACAGTCGAACCATCCTGCATTGACGACATCCTGCCCCACTTCGCTTATCATTACCAAGTTTGAGTTGTATTTATAGTCGAACCATCCTGCAATGACGACATCCTGCCCCACTTCGCTTATCATTACCAAGTTCGTGTTGAATTTACAGTCGAACCTTCATGCAGTGACGACATCCTGCCCCACTTCGCTTATCATTACCAAGTTCGTGTTGTATTTACAGTCGAACC
>CAXEFP010001074.1:15000-21749 GCA_963995525.1 Escarpia spicata
AATGTTGTTAAGGTCGATCCTTTTAGTTAATGATAGGTGAAGTACATTTGAGATATGCAACATTATAGTATGCAGTTTATAACACAATCCCTGTTTTTTGGTTTCTGCTCTTATCTCACCTAAGTGAATATTATTATTCTGTCTGGTAACATGACTGTGAATTTCATTATTTCTCAGGACAGACGTGAAAAGATAATTTGGGCTTTGCTTTTCTATTATTTTGTCATACTGTTGAACACCTGGAATATTATAAATAAATCTTCTAACTTAAGAATTCTATACATTTTAAAGATGGGATCTGTATGTGCTATGAATTTGCTTTTGTGAATCAAACGTACTGCTTTGTTTTGAAGTTTAAATAGTCTGTTTATATTAGTTACATTACCATTAATATTACTGTACCATGCAAGTAGGCCATTTGTATTTTTCTTCCAGTTTAGGTTTTTATCAATGCAGATACCTAGAAATTTAAAGTGTTCAACATTTTCTATTTTATCACCATGTAGAATAATGTCCACTTGGTTATGTAACTGATATTGAGTGTTTTGAAATAACATGCATTTAGTTTTACCTATATTAAGCGAAAGTTTGTTGGCACTTATCCATTGAGAAATCTTTACTAGTTCAGTATTAACATTAATTGTGAAACTATTGAGGTCTCTGCTTTTGAAGAGTAGGCTTGTGTCGTCAGCAAATAGTATGATATTTGCAGTACTTGATGATAACGGTATATCATTTATATATATATATATATATATATATATATATATATATATGTATCAAAAATAGTTGTCCTAGAATGGATCCCAGTGGGAAACATGTTGTACTTTCATATTCAGGCAATGCATCTTTATTTATAACAAATTGCTTTCTGTGGTCTAATAGTTTTTAAAAGGTTTATGTGGGACCCCACTTATTCCATAATGCCATAATTTTTCAAGCAGAATATTGTGATCTAAAGTGTGAAATGCTCTGCTTAAGTCTATGAATACAGCAAGTGCATAATGTTTTTCATTCAACGCGTTTGCTATGCTGTCGATTAATTACAGAGTGGCATGTTCGGTTGAACATTGTTTACGAAATCCATATTGGGATGCAAATATAATTTTGCACTTATCAAGAAAGCTGTACGGGCGATTATAGATCAATCTTTCAAAAATTTTGGAAGAAGCTAATAATAGTGAGATGGGCCTGTAGTTTGTAAACAAACTGGCACCATCAGATTTGCAAAGAGGTATCACTTTTGCAATTTTAGGTTGGGGAATATACGAGATCGTGTCATAGAATTGACAATTTCAGTTATAGGCAAGGCAATACTTTCCATAGATATTTTCATCAATTGTGTTATCATGTCCAGTATTTGATTTTGATTTTATACTTTTGGATGATATTAATTATTTCTGAAAAAGTGGTTTCTTCCATAACAAAACAATTTGGCAATTGATTCAGCATGTAATCTGTATAGCTAATTGTAGAGTTTATTTTATTTGCTAACTTGGGGCCAATTTTTAAAAAGTGCTCGTTAAATGCGTTGGCTATTTCTATTGGGTCATTGCTCATTTGGTTGTCGATTTGGAATGATGAGGGGAAATTTTGTTTAGTCTGGACATGCGGAATGTTTTTAATATTTGACCATGTTTGTTTGATATAATTTTTTTATTCTATAGATTGTTTGTTCCATTATTGAGATTTTGCCTTATGTATTACACTGTTCAATATGTTTATATACTATAATAGCTATAGTAATAGACCACCCCTTGCAGATAGTCAATCTTTTTCTTCCCGCGTACCGCCTGCAACGTGAGCTGATTGTCGCCGTACCCAAATCATTGTAACGAAGAATATATTTACAGATAACACAACATTCTTCACACAATTCAATGAAAACAGATCGCTTTTATTACGAGATAAACAAAACCTCCCAGAATTTAAGCTAGCTAAGCAATCATCTTAATACGAATGTCGCGTTTGCCTAGTTAAAACTGGACCTCAATTTGGGGAACTGTTTTGGACAGCCATACATACAGTCGGACACAATCAACATCTGGTTTTCATACAGAACAACACCGAGAAGCATTGTCCACAGCTATAGCTCGGAGGGAGGGGGTAGCAACAATCCCGTCACGGGCACATCATCCACAGTCGGATACGATGCAAGCTCATCTTAAACCCGAATTTTGCTATGTAGTCGCAGCAACGAAGTGATCGCGGTCCATAGAAGTTGGACAAAAATGTTAACAAAGCTTTCTCACCTGAAATGGGTTCGTTGGTGGGATGTCTCACCACCAAAAAAACCCCACCCGAATCCACCCATGGCAACACTTCTTTTTCGGCTCAAATCCAAGATGGCCCACATTATGCAGGGTCTAATATTCAAATGGGCCTAATTTTGGAACTAAGCAACATAAAAACACGTTTGAAGTGTCATTTCCAACTAACTTTAGGATGTCCATTCGTTTGGTGACTCTTTGGAGGTCGATTAGATATCAAAGTCATGCGATAAGGGCAAGTTCAAGGCAAAATTTAAAAAAATAATCAGAGTTTGCAACGAAATGAAGTTATAAACACATATTTAGATGTCATTGAAAGCAAGTTGACTATGCATAATCATTTAAACCAAATTTGACAGGTGATTATAGTTCAAAGTCATGTTTCAATGTCAATATATGCATATTGTCTATTTACAATCCTGTATGATCCTGATCAACATCCCGGTCATCATCATCCTGGCTCTCCATTTGTGTCACATTCATGCATGTAATGCCCTTGCACTGGCCACATGCTGGTGTGCACTTCAATCCATTCTTATGGCAGGTGCACGTTTTCTTATCGCAGTGACCACCGCAATTGCATCGAATTATCTTGAGGAGTCGCTCTGGTGCCGCATGCTGAGACATTCTGATAGGCTCGAAACCAACAGTCGATGCTACCCAATCCCAAAGCTCAGGGGAGATATCATTGCCACGCCATCCCTGCACCTGATGATAAGTCCGATGGCTATGGAAGGCGGCTGCATCATTCGTTGGCTGTACATCACCAATAGGGCATTCTCTCCTGCCTTTTTGATGTCGTCTTTCGAGGAAGATGGAGACATGAAGACTTGGGTGGACTTTTTCAGTGCTGCAAACTTTGAGAGAACCGTCAGTTTGCCAATTCCATATGGCCTTGACACCCACTGAGAGCGTGCAGAAAGAACAGATCTTCTGAGAAGGATGGATCCAGATTCCTGTTCAATGTAGTCTGTTTCGATGTCATCATGTACAGGTTATCACTCTTATCTGTGGCATCAGCATGATGTAGCATGAGTTGAAATTCGTCTGAATATTGTGCGACAACAGCGATTGGCGTTTTCTTCGCAGAAAGGCATGTCAGCATAGAGATTTTCTAGTTTGCATCCCCTTCTGCGTGCTGAACTGTGATGTCTGCTTTGACCATAGGCTCTGCAAGGAGGTTGATGATGGCCTGCTTGTTTTATGTGTTGGCAAAGGAAGTTTTTTGTTCATGGTTAAAGGCATTTCTGAGGGAAACTGAGACTGAAGCACCAACGTCGTTCCCTGTCCTACGACGATGGGCTTCGTCTTTAGTGCTGGAGCCGTGATATCCGTCAAACACAACCAACGCACAACCATAGCTGCTGCGTACATGCCGGATATACATAGCGCAGATTTCGGCATAGGTGGAGTGCTTGGGCTGTGAGAACTTATGGAGCAATCCTGCCCCATCAACAATAAACTGCAAGCCCTTGTCGAGCGTGGCTGAGACGACGCATGCAGGGACAAACTTCAGGCGATGGTGTATGAGCTCCGCTTTGTCCCCAGTCCGCGTGCATACGTGATTGTCGAAGAGAGATGGGGGAAAGGGCACAACTCATATTTAAAGAGGTCAGGAATAGGGATATCGCCGATACCCGTAACAAGAAGACGCTGGTATAGATGCTGGGGATCCATCTCTATTCATTCCCTGGAAGCAGTTTTGACATGGACAACTGAGGCTAGAATCTTCACTTGATTCTTCTGGGAGAACCTGTACTCCGCCACAGAAAGACAGAGTGCATATGCTACCAGGTCAAGATGCAAATCACTTGCATTCGAAGAGAACCCCGCTATCTCCAAAATGGACTGGCTGACATCAGCACATACAGGTCTGGAGAGCAGGAAGAGAAGATGAGTACTCTCATTGAAGCCACGGCCGTATGTTTAGACCCCCAGTTGACTTAACGCCAGCCATCAGAACTAGTTCTATGAAGAGATCTGTGAATATACCTGACCATGCACAGCTGTTGTCGCAGAAGATTCAGACGTATTTCAACTCATGATACATCATGCTGATGCCACAGACAAAAGAGTGATAACATGTACATGGTGACATCGAAACAGACGGTATGCATCACTACATTGAAGAAGAATCTGGATCTCTCAGAAGCTCTGTCTTTATGCACGCTCTCAGTGGGTGTGATACCACGTCAAGGCCATATGGAATTGGCAAAGTAACTATTGTCATGAAGTATGCACCACTGAAAAGTTCACCCCCGTCTTCATGTCTCCATCTTCCTCGAAAGAGGGCATCAAAAAGGCAGGAGAGAATGCCCTATTGGTGATGTACGTGTGCACCACACACATCACTAAGCCTCAACTCCGCACGGGTAGCGAAGTTCCTGCTGAAGGTAGCTACTTCTACACAATACGTGTCTCCAGAGAAGCTTCAGCCAACGAATGATGCAGCCGCCTTCCATAGCCATCGGACTTATCGTCAGGTGCAGGGATGGCGTGGCAATGACATCTCCCCTGAGCTTTGGGGTTGGGTAGCATCTACTGGTGGTCTCGAGCCTATCAGAATGTCTCAGTCTGCGGCACCAGAGCGTCTCCTCAAGATAATTCGATACAATTGCGGTGGTCACTGCGATAAGAAAACGTGCACCTGTCGTAAGAATGGATTGAAGTGCACACCAGCATGTGGCCAATGCTAGGGCATCACATGCATGAATGTGACACAAGTGGAGAGCCAGGATGATGATGACCGGGATGCTGATCAGGATCATACAGGATTGTAAATAGACAATATGCATGTATTGACATCGAAACGTGACTTTGAACTATAATCACCTGCAAAATGTGGTTTAAATGATGTAGGCATTGTAAATTTGGTTGCAATGACACCTAAATATGTGTTTGTAACTTCATTTCGTTGCAAAGTCATGCCACTTTGGTCCGAATCCAGCTTATTTCCAGATTATTTTATTAAATGTTTCCTTGACCTTGACCTTATCGCATGACCTTGGCCTCTAACGACGGACATCGTAAAGTTATTTAGAAGTGACACCTCAAACGTGTTTATATGTTGCTTAGTTAAAAAATTAGGCCCATTTGAATATTAGACCTTGCATAATGTCGGCCATCTTGGATTTGAGCCGAAAAAGAGGTCCAGTTTATTTTCTCCGACAAATAATCCCAAACTAAGAAAATGCACGCACTCACGAACCCGCATATTAAGAAACGACGGAGGATATGTGACTAAAATTACCTCGATTTTCAAAACGTCACTTTTTTTTAAACGGTACTTCTGCTTTAAATAGCATTAAATCGAAATATTAGTCATAGAAGATATGTTATCAAGTGATGTACACTTTAAAAGCTCTGTGGAATCCAAAACGGTACTAAACTCAATTTTGACAATTTTACAACTTAATGCCCACTTTGATGATCCTGAACATCACATGTACTACTGGGCGAGTCTAGGCTAAGGTTGCAGCAAACCAAAAACGGTGAATTCTAAAAGGCTATAACTATAAAAGAAGATTGGATAGCGAGCTCAGCCATATAACGTGCTATGACAGGGTGTACCGTGACTGATCTAATCAGCAGCCCCTCTCTATCGCACCAAATCTGCTGTTTTTGTCGTCAAAAATCTACCTCACATCGATAGTATTTGCTCATAGATCGCTATATTTTTATCATTCGAAATTGTTCTTGTGCGACGATTACAAGAAAACACGTATTTAATCACGAATTTAACATTTGAAACAAACATCCATGTTAAAACGACAGACAGCCGTAGTGGGATCTGACATATCTGCATATCTCGGATGTGGCATGTCTACAAATATGATGTGTTGGTTACATTTGATAAGGCTCGTGTTGAAGGAGGAATAACAAAAAGTTAAAGTTGCATTAAGGATTAAACTACCATTTATAACATTTATACTGTACGTGTCACTTTGGTACTTGATAAAGTATGCTTTTGCAAAAGTATGCTTTTGAAAGATTACCGATCGGTAGTTCCGGCAAGCTGGATAACAACCGTATGTCACACCGATATAGTTTGTGTTCTTTGGCACAGTTGTTTCTTAAAATTACATACTAAGTAAACCACAGAACGTTTACCGGTATATGGAGTAGAGGAAAGTGATATATGGGCATATTGATTCGCTGGAAATGTCTTTTTAAAAGATGGACGACCTTAGGATGTAACTCTAAGGAGATAACTAAACAATAGAGCACACTGTTATATTATATTTTGAACATATTATGATTTGGAATTTCACACATGAGAGTGTCTCCCTTTTAACACGACAAAAATAATTTGTTTCATTATATTGGGTATACGATGCTGTCGTGGATATACGATATTATCCATTCTCACAAATAGTGTTAACGCATTATCTGTTAACATTGTATGTATATATATACATATAATTTACAAAAGTATTCTTTATTATAATTTATAACGACTATTAGAAGAAAGTTGGTGAC
>CAXEFP010001075.1:0-17500 GCA_963995525.1 Escarpia spicata
GAAGAATTTCAAGCATTTCTTACAAATCTCTCACGCAATCGGTTTCGCTGCGATATCGGGATGCGGTTTGAAGAGTACGCTTCCTCTCGGCAGAGCGAACACGACGCTGAAGACCGCGTCTCGATAGCACGAACGGTCGTGATGCTGTAAGCAAATCATACATTCATGAGCTTCACTAATTAGACGACGAGGCATTTGGCGACCTGTAGAGAGTCATAGTTACTCCCTGATTTTACCTGCAAATTACAGATTCGGAGATACCAAATCTCTCACGCAATCGGTTTCGCTGCGAATATCGGCATGCGGTTTGAAGAGTATGCTTCCTCTCGGCGGCGCGAACAAGACGCAGAAGACCGCGTCTCGATAGCACGAACGGTCGTGATTCTATAGGAAAATTACGAATAAGCGCGGGTAAGCGGCGGGAGTAAATTTTGCAAAATTTCAGATTCGGAGATACTGCGAATATCGGCATGCGGTTTGAAGCGTACGCTTCCTCTCGCCGGCGCGAACAAGACGCAGAAGACCGCGTCTCGATAGCTCGAAGGGTCGTGATGCTGTAAGCAAATCATCGAGGCCGATCCCCCGTAGACGAACTGACTTAACTCAGAAGAATTTCAAGCATTTCTTACAAAATCTCTCACGCAATCGGTTTCGCTGCGAATATCGGGATGCGGTTTGAAGAGTACGCTTCCTCTCGGCAGAGCGAACACGACGCTGAAGACCGCGTCTCGATAGCACGAACGGTCGTGATGCTGTAAGCAAATCATACATTCATGAGCTTCACTAATTAGACGACGAGGCATTTGGCGACCTGTAGAGAGTCATAGTTACTCCCTGATTTTACCTGCAAATTACAGATTCGGAGATACCAAATCTCTCACGCAATCGGTTTCGCTGCGAATATCGGCATGCGGTTTGAAGAGTATGCTTCCTCTCGGCGGCGCGAACAAGACGCAGAAGACCGCGTCTCGATAGCACGAACGGTCGTGATTCTATAGGAAAATTACGAATAAGCGCGGGTAAGCGGCGGGAGTAAATTTTGCAAAATTTCAGATTCGGAGATACTGCGAATATCGGCATGCGGTTTGAAGCGTACGCTTCCTCTCGCCGGCGCGAACAAGACGCAGAAGACCGCGTCTCGATAGCTCGAAGGGTCGTGATGCTGTAAGCAAATCATCGAGGCCGATCCCCCGTAGACGAACTGACTTAACTCAGAAGAATTTCAAGCATTTCTTACAAAATCTCTCACGCAATCGGTTTCGCTGCGAATATCGGGATGCGGTTTGAAGAGTACGCTTCCTCTCGGCAGAGCGAACACGACGCTGAAGACCGCGTCTCGATAGCACGAACGGTCGTGATGCTGTAAGCAAATCATACATTCATGAGCTTCACTAATTAGACGACGAGGCATTTGGCGACCTGTAGAGAGTCATAGTTACTCCCTGATTTTACCTGCAAATTACAGATTCGGAGATACCAAATCTCTCACGCAATCGGTTTCGCTGCGAATATCGGGATGCGGTTTGAAGAGTACGCTTCCTCTCGGCAGAGCGAACACGACGCTGAAGACCGCGTCTCGATAGCACGAACGGTCGTGATTCTATAGCAAAATTACGAATAAGCGCGGGTAAGCGGCGGGAGTAAATTTTGCAAAATTTCAGATTCGGAGATACTGCGAATATCGGCATGCGGTTTGAAGCGTACGCTTCCTCTCGCCGGCGCGAACAAGACGCAGAAGACCGCGTCTCGATAGCTCGAAGGGTCGTGATGCTGTAAGCAAATCATCGAGGCCGATCCCCCGTAGACGAACTGACTTAACTCAGAAGAATTTCAAGCATTTCTTACAAAATCTCTCACGCAATCGGTTTCGCTGCGAATATCGGGATGCGGTTTGAAGAGTACGCTCCTCTCGGCAGAGCGAACACGACGCTGAAGACCGCGTCTCGATAGCACGAACGGTCGTGATGCTGTAAGCAAATCATACATTCATGAGCTTCACTAATTAGACGACGAGGCATTTGGCGACCTGTAGAGAGTCATAGTTACTCCCTGATTTTACCTGCAAATTACAGATTCGGAGATACCAAATCTCTCACGCAATCGGTTTCGCTGCGAATATCGGCATGCGGTTTGAAGAGTATGCTTCCTCTCGGCGGCGCGAACAAGACGCAGAAGACCGCGTCTCGATAGCACGAACGGTCGTGATTCTATAGGAAAATTACGAATAAGCGCGGGTAAGCGGCGGGAGTAAATTTTGCAAAATTTCAGATTCGGAGATACTGCGAATATCGGCATGCGGTTTGAAGCGTACGCTTCCTCTCGCCGGCGCGAACAAGACGCAGAAGACCGCGTCTCGATAGCTCGAAGGGTCGTGATGCTGTAAGCAAATCATCGAGGCCGATCCCCCGTAGACGAACTGACTTAACTCAGAAGAATTTCAAGCATTTCTTACAAAATCTCTCACGCAATCGGTTTCGCTGCGAATATCGGGATGCGGTTTGAAGAGTACGCTTCCTCTCGGCAGAGCGAACACGACGCTGAAGACCGCGTCTCGATAGCACGAACGGTCGTGATTCTATAGGAAAATTACGAATAAGCGCGGGTAAGCGGCGGGAGTAAATTTTGGCAAAATTTCAGATTCGGAGATACTGCGAATATCGGCATGCGGTTTGAAGCGTACGCTTCCTCTCGCCGGCGCGAACAAGACGCAGAAGACCGCGTCTCGATAGCTCGAAGGGTCGTGATGCTGTAAGCAAATCATCGAGGCCGATCCCCCGTAGACGAACTGACTTAACTCAGAAGAATTTCAAGCATTTCTTACAAAATCTCTCACGCAATCGGTTTCGCTGCGAATATCGGGATGCGGTTTGAAGAGTACGCTTCCTCTCGGCAGAGCGAACACGACGCTGAAGACCGCGTCTCGATAGCACGAACGGTCGTGATGCTGTAAGCAAATCATACATTCATGAGCTTCACTAATTAGACGACGAGGCATTTGGCGACCTGTAGAGAGTCATAGTTACTCCCTGATTTTACCTGCAAATTACAGATTCGGAGATACCAAATCTCTCACGCAATCGGTTTCGCTGCGAATATCGGCATGCGGTTTGAAGAGTATGCTTCCTCTCGGCGGCGCGAACAAGACGCAGAAGACCGCGTCTCGATAGCACGAACGGTCGTGATTCTATAGGAAATTACGAATAAGCGCGGGTAAGCGGCGGGAGTAAATTTTGCAAAATTTCAGATTCGGAGATACTGCGAATATCGGCATGCGGTTTGAAGCGTACGCTTCCTCTCGCCGGCGCGAACAAGACGCAGAAGACCGCGTCTCGATAGCTCGAAGGGTCGTGATGCTGTAAGCAAATCATCGAGGCCGATCCCCCGTAGACGAACTGACTTAACTCAGAAGAATTTCAAGCATTTCTTACAAAATCTCTCACGCAATCGGTTTCGCTGCGAATATCGGGATGCGGTTTGAAGAGTACGCTTCCTCTCGGCAGAGCGAACACGACGCTGAAGACCGCGTCTCGATAGCACGAACGGTCGTGATGCTGTAAGCAAATCATACATTCATGAGCTTCACTAATTAGACGACGAGGCATTTGGCGACCTGTAGAGAGTCATAGTTACTCCCTGATTTTACCTGCAAATTACAGATTCGGAGATACCAAATCTCTCACGCAATCGGTTTCGCTGCGAATATCGGGATGCGGTTTGAAGAGTACGCTTCCTCTCGGCAGAGCGAACACGACGCTGAAGACCGCGTCTCGATAGCACGAACGGTCGTGATTCTATAGCAAAATTACGAATAAGCGCGGGTAAGCGGCGGGAGTAAATTTTGCAAAATTTCAGATTCGGAGATACTGCGAATATCGGCATGCGGTTTGAAGCGTACGCTTCCTCTCGCCGGCGCGAACAAGACGCAGAAGACCGCGTCTCGATAGCTCGAAGGGTCGTGATGCTGTAAGCAAATCATCGAGGCCGATCCCCCGTAGACGAACTGACTTAACTCAGAAGAATTTCAAGCATTTCTTACAAAATCTCTCACGCAATCGGTTTCGCTGCGAATATCGGGATGCGGTTTGAAGAGTACGCTTCCTCTCGGCAGAGCGAACACGACGCTGAAGACCGCGTCTCGATAGCACGAACGGTCGTGATGCTGTAAGCAAATCATACATTCATGAGCTTCACTAATTAGACGACGAGGCATTTGGCGACCTGTAGAGAGTCATAGTTACTCCCTGATTTTACCTGCAAATTACAGATTCGGAGATACCAAATCTCTCACGCAATCGGTTTCGCTGCGAATATCGGGATGCGGTTTGAAGAGTACGCTTCCTCTCGGCAGAGCGAACACGACGCTGAAGACCGCGTCTCGATAGCACGAACGGTCGTGATTCTATAGCAAAATTACGAATAAGCGCGGGTAAGCGGCGGGAGTAAATTTTGCAAAATTTCAGATTCGGAGATACTGCGAATATCGGCATGCGGTTTGAAGCGTACGCTTCCTCTCGCCGGCGCGAACAAGACGCAGAAGACCGCGTCTCGATAGCTCGAAGGGTCGTGATGCTGTAAGCAAATCATCGAGGCCGATCCCCCGTAGACGAACTGACTTAACTCAGAAGAATTTCAAGCATTTCTTACAAAATCTCTCACGCAATCGGTTTCGCTGCGAATATCGGGATGCGGTTTGAAGAGTACGCTTCCTCTCGGCAGAGCGAACACGACGCTGAAGACCGCGTCTCGATAGCACGAACGGTCGTGATGCTGTAAGCAAATCATACATTCATGAGCTTCACTAATTAGACGACGAGGCATTTGGCGACCTGTAGAGAGTCATAGTTACTCCCTGATTTTACCTGCAAATTACAGATTCGGAGATACCAAATCTCTCACGCAATCGGTTTCGCTGCGAATATCGGCATGCGGTTTGAAGAGTATGCTTCCTCTCGGCGGCGCGAACAAGACGCAGAAGACCGCGTCTCGATAGCACGAACGGTCGTGATTCTATAGGAAAATTACGAATAAGCGCGGGTAAGCGGCGGGAGTAAATTTTGCAAAATTTCAGATTCGGAGATACTGCGAATATCGGCATGCGGTTTGAAGCGTACGCTTCCTCTCGCCGGCGCGAACAAGACGCAGAAGACCGCGTCTCGATAGCTCGAAGGGTCGTGATGCTGTAAGCAAATCATCGAGGCCGATCCCCCGTAGACGAACTGACTTAACTCAGAAGAATTTCAAGCATTTCTTACAAAATCTCTCACGCAATCGGTTTCGCTGCGAATATCGGGATGCGGTTTGAAGAGTACGCTTCCTCTCGGCAGAGCGAACACGACGCTGAAGACCGCGTCTCGATAGCACGAACGGTCGTGATTCTATAGGAAAATTACGAATAAGCGCGGGTAAGCGGCGGGAGTAAATTTTGCAAAATTTCAGATTCGGAGATACTGCGAATATCGGCATGCGGTTTGAAGCGTACGCTTCCTCTCGCCGGCGCGAACAAGACGCAGAAGACCGCGTCTCGATAGCTCGAAGGGTCGTGATGCTGTAAGCAAATCATCGAGGCCGATCCCCCGTAGACGAACTGACTTAACTCAGAAGAATTTCAAGCATTTCTTACAAAATCTCTCACGCAATCGGTTTCGCTGCGAATATCGGGATGCGGTTTGAAGAGTACGCTTCCTCTCGGCAGAGCGAACACGACGCTGAAGACCGCGTCTCGATAGCACGAACGGTCGTGATTCTATAGCAAAATTACGAATAAGCGCGGGTAAGCGGCGGGAGTAAATTTTGCAAAATTTCAGATTCGGAGATACTGCGAATATCGGCATGCGGTTTGAAGCGTACGCTTCCTCTCGCCGGCGCGAACAAGACGCAGAAGACCGCGTCTCGATAGCTCGAAGGGTCGTGATGCTGTAAGCAAATCATCGAGGCCGATCCCCCGTAGACGAACTGACTTAACTCAGAAGAATTTCAAGCATTTCTTACAAAATCTCTCACGCAATCGGTTTCGCTGCGAATATCGGGATGCGGTTTGAAGAGTACGCTTCCTCTCGGCAGAGCGAACACGACGCTGAAGACCGCGTCTCGATAGCACGAACGGTCGTGATTCTATAGGAAAATTACGAATAAGCGCGGGTAAGCGGCGGGAGTAAATTTTGCAAAATTTCAGATTCGGAGATACTGCGAATATCGGCATGCGGTTTGAAGCGTACGCTTCCTCTCGCCGGCGCGAACAAGACGCAGAAGACCGCGTCTCGATAGCTCGAAGGGTCGTGATGCTGTAAGCAAATCATCGAGGCCGATCCCCCGTAGACGAACTGACTTAACTCAGAAGAATTTCAAGCATTTCTTACAAAATCTCTCACGCAATCGGTTTCGCTGCGAATATCGGGATGCGGTTTGAAGAGTACGCTTCCTCTCGGCAGAGCGAACACGACGCTGAAGACCGCGTCTCGATAGCACGAACGGTCGTGATGCTGTAAGCAAATCATACATTCATGAGCTTCACTAATTAGACGACGAGGCATTTGGCGACCTGTAGAGAGTCATAGTTACTCCCTGATTTTACCTGCAAATTACAGATTCGGAGATACCAAATCTCTCACGCAATCGGTTTCGCTGCGAATATCGGCATGCGGTTTGAAGAGTATGCTTCCTCTCGGCGGCGCGAACAAGACGCAGAAGACCGCGTCTCGATAGCACGAACGGTCGTGATTCTATAGGAAAATTACGAATAAGCGCGGGTAAGCGGCGGGAGTAAATTTTGCAAAATTTCAGATTCGGAGATACTGCGAATATCGGCATGCGGTTTGAAGCGTACGCTTCCTCTCGCCGGCGCGAACAAGACGCAGAAGACCGCGTCTCGATAGCTCGAAGGGTCGTGATGCTGTAAGCAAATCATCGAGGCCGATCCCCCGTAGACGAACTGACTTAACTCAGAAGAATTTCAAGCATTTCTTACAAAATCTCTCACGCAATCGGTTTCGCTGCGAATATCGGGATGCGGTTTGAAGAGTACGCTTCCTCTCGGCAGAGCGAACACGACGCTGAAGACCGCGTCTCGATAGCACGAACGGTCGTGATGCTGTAAGCAAATCATACATTCATGAGCTTCACTAATTAGACGACGAGGCATTTGGCGACCTGTAGAGAGTCATAGTTACTCCCTGATTTTACCTGCAAATTACAGATTCGGAGATACCAAATCTCTCACGCAATCGGTTTCGCTGCGAATATCGGCATGCGGTTTGAAGAGTATGCTTCCTCTCGGCGGCGCGAACAAGACGCAGAAGACCGCGTCTCGATAGCACGAACGGTCGTGATTCTATAGGAAAATTACGAATAAGCGCGGGTAAGCGGCGGGAGTAAATTTTGCAAAATTTCAGATTCGGAGATACTGCGAATATCGGCATGCGGTTTGAAGCGTACGCTTCCTCTCGCCGGCGCGAACAAGACGCAGAAGACCGCGTCTCGATAGCTCGAAGGGTCGTGATGCTGTAAGCAAATCATCGAGGCCGATCCCCCGTAGACGAACTGACTTAACTCAGAAGAATTTCAAGCATTTCTTACAAAATCTCTCACGCAATCGGTTTCGCTGCGAATATCGGGATGCGGTTTGAAGAGTACGCTTCCTCTCGGCAGAGCGAACACGACGCTGAAGACCGCGTCTCGATAGCACGAACGGTCGTGATGCTGTAAGCAAATCATACATTCATGAGCTTCACTAATTAGACGACGAGGCATTTGGCGACCTGTAGAGAGTCATAGTTACTCCCTGATTTTACCTGCAAATTACAGATTCGGAGATACCAAATCTCTCACGCAATCGGTTTCGCTGCGAATATCGGGATGCGGTTTGAAGAGTACGCTTCCTCTCGGCAGAGCGAACACGACGCTGAAGACCGCGTCTCGATAGCACGAACGGTCGTGATTCTATAGCAAAATTACGAATAAGCGCGGGTAAGCGGCGGGAGTAAATTTTGCAAAATTTCAGATTCGGAGATACTGCGAATATCGGCATGCGGTTTGAAGCGTACGCTTCCTCTCGCCGGCGCGAACAAGACGCAGAAGACCGCGTCTCGATAGCTCGAAGGGTCGTGATGCTGTAAGCAAATCATCGAGGCCGATCCCCCGTAGACGAACTGACTTAACTCAGAAGAATTTCAAGCATTTCTTACAAAATCTCTCACGCAATCGGTTTCGCTGCGAATATCGGGATGCGGTTTGAAGAGTACGCTTCCTCTCGGCAGAGCGAACACGACGCTGAAGACCGCGTCTCGATAGCACGAACGGTCGTGATGCTGTAAGCAAATCATACATTCATGAGCTTCACTAATTAGACGACGAGGCATTTGGCGACCTGTAGAGAGTCATAGTTACTCCCTGATTTTACCTGCAAATTACAGATTCGGAGATACCAAATCTCTCACGCAATCGGTTTCGCTGCGAATATCGGCATGCGGTTTGAAGAGTATGCTTCCTCTCGGCGGCGCGAACAAGACGCAGAAGACCGCGTCTCGATAGCACGAACGGTCGTGATTCTATAGGAAAATTACGAATAAGCGCGGGTAAGCGGCGGGAGTAAATTTTGCAAAATTTCAGATTCGGAGATACTGCGAATATCGGCATGCGGTTTGAAGCGTACGCTTCCTCTCGCCGGCGCGAACAAGACGCAGAAGACCGCGTCTCGATAGCTCGAAGGGTCGTGATGCTGTAAGCAAATCATCGAGGCCGATCCCCCGTAGACGAACTGACTTAACTCAGAAGAATTTCAAGCATTTCTTACAAAATCTCTCACGCAATCGGTTTCGCTGCGAATATCGGGATGCGGTTTGAAGAGTACGCTTCCTCTCGGCAGAGCGAACACGACGCTGAAGACCGCGTCTCGATAGCACGAACGGTCGTGATTCTATAGGAAAATTACGAATAAGCGCGGGTAAGCGGCGGGAGTAAATTTTGCAAAATTTCAGATTCGGAGATACTGCGAATATCGGCATGCGGTTTGAAGCGTACGCTTCCTCTCGCCGGCGCGAACAAGACGCAGAAGACCGCGTCTCGATAGCTCGAAGGGTCGTGATGCTGTAAGCAAATCATCGAGGCCGATCCCCCGTAGACGAACTGACTTAACTCAGAAGAATTTCAAGCATTTCTTACAAAATCTCTCACGCAATCGGTTTCGCTGCGAATATCGGGATGCGGTTTGAAGAGTACGCTTCCTCTCGGCAGAGCGAACACGACGCTGAAGACCGCGTCTCGATAGCACGAACGGTCGTGATGCTGTAAGCAAATCATACATTCATGAGCTTCACTAATTAGACGACGAGGCATTTGGCGACCTGTAGAGAGTCATAGTTACTCCCTGATTTTACCTGCAAATTACAGATTCGGAGATACCAAATCTCTCACGCAATCGGTTTCGCTGCGAATATCGGCATGCGGTTTGAAGAGTATGCTTCCTCTCGGCGGCGCGAACAAGACGCAGAAGACCGCGTCTCGATAGCACGAACGGTCGTGATTCTATAGGAAAATTACGAATAAGCGCGGGTAAGCGGCGGGAGTAAATTTTGCAAAATTTCAGATTCGGAGATACTGCGAATATCGGCATGCGGTTTGAAGCGTACGCTTCCTCTCGCCGGCGCGAACAAGACGCAGAAGACCGCGTCTCGATAGCTCGAAGGGTCGTGATGCTGTAAGCAAATCATCGAGGCCGATCCCCCGTAGACGAACTGACTTAACTCAGAAGAATTTCAAGCATTTCTTACAAAATCTCTCACGCAATCGGTTTCGCTGCGAATATCGGGATGCGGTTTGAAGAGTACGCTTCCTCTCGGCAGAGCGAACACGACGCTGAAGACCGCGTCTCGATAGCACGAACGGTCGTGATGCTGTAAGCAAATCATACATTCATGAGCTTCACTAATTAGACGACGAGGCATTTGGCGACCTGTAGAGAGTCATAGTTACTCCCTGATTTTACCTGCAAATTACAGATTCGGAGATACCAAATCTCTCACGCAATCGGTTTCGCTGCGAATATCGGGATGCGGTTTGAAGAGTACGCTTCCTCTCGGCAGAGCGAACACGACGCTGAAGACCGCGTCTCGATAGCACGAACGGTCGTGATTCTATAGCAAAATTACGAATAAGCGCGGGTAAGCGGCGGGAGTAAATTTTGCAAAATTTCAGATTCGGAGATACTGCGAATATCGGCATGCGGTTTGAAGCGTACGCTTCCTCTCGCCGGCGCGAACAAGACGCAGAAGACCGCGTCTCGATAGCTCGAAGGGTCGTGATGCTGTAAGCAAATCATCGAGGCCGATCCCCCGTAGACGAACTGACTTAACTCAGAAGAATTTCAAGCATTTCTTACAAAATCTCTCACGCAATCGGTTTCGCTGCGAATATCGGGATGCGGTTTGAAGAGTACGCTTCCTCTCGGCAGAGCGAACACGACGCTGAAGACCGCGTCTCGATAGCACGAACGGTCGTGATGCTGTAAGCAAATCATACATTCATGAGCTTCACTAATTAGACGACGAGGCATTTGGCGACCTGTAGAGAGTCATAGTTACTCCCTGATTTTACCTGCAAATTACAGATTCGGAGATACCAAATCTCTCACGCAATCGGTTTCGCTGCGAATATCGGGATGCGGTTTGAAGAGTACGCTTCCTCTCGGCAGAGCGAACACGACGCTGAAGACCGCGTCTCGATAGCACGAACGGTCGTGATTCTATAGCAAAATTACGAATAAGCGCGGGTAAGCGGCGGGAGTAAATTTTGCAAAATTTCAGATTCGGAGATACTGCGAATATCGGCATGCGGTTTGAAGCGTACGCTTCCTCTCGCCGGCGCGAACAAGACGCAGAAGACCGCGTCTCGATAGCTCGAAGGGTCGTGATGCTGTAAGCAAATCATCGAGGCCGATCCCCCGTAGACGAACTGACTTAACTCAGAAGAATTTCAAGCATTTCTTACAAAATCTCTCACGCAATCGGTTTCGCTGCGAATATCGGGATGCGGTTTGAAGAGTACGCTTCCTCTCGGCAGAGCGAACACGACGCTGAAGACCGCGTCTCGATAGCACGAACGGTCGTGATGCTGTAAGCAAATCATACATTCATGAGCTTCACTAATTAGACGACGAGGCATTTGGCGACCTGTAGAGAGTCATAGTTACTCCCTGATTTTACCTGCAAATTACAGATTCGGAGATACCAAATCTCTCACGCAATCGGTTTCGCTGCGAATATCGGCATGCGGTTTGAAGAGTATGCTTCCTCTCGGCGGCGCGAACAAGACGCAGAAGACCGCGTCTCGATAGCACGAACGGTCGTGATTCTATAGGAAAATTACGAATAAGCGCGGGTAAGCGGCGGGAGTAAATTTTGCAAAATTTCAGATTCGGAGATACTGCGAATATCGGCATGCGGTTTGAAGCGTACGCTTCCTCTCGCCGGCGCGAACAAGACGCAGAAGACCGCGTCTCGATAGCTCGAAGGGTCGTGATGCTGTAAGCAAATCATCGAGGCCGATCCCCCGTAGACGAACTGACTTAACTCAGAAGAATTTCAAGCATTTCTTACAAAATCTCTCACGCAATCGGTTTCGCTGCGAATATCGGGATGCGGTTTGAAGAGTACGCTTCCTCTCGGCAGAGCGAACACGACGCTGAAGACCGCGTCTCGATAGCACGAACGGTCGTGATTCTATAGGAAAATTACGAATAAGCGCGGGTAAGCGGCGGGAGTAAATTTTGCAAAATTTCAGATTCGGAGATACTGCGAATATCGGCATGCGGTTTGAAGCGTACGCTTCCTCTCGCCGGCGCGAACAAGACGCAGAAGACCGCGTCTCGATAGCTCGAAGGGTCGTGATGCTGTAAGCAAATCATCGAGGCCGATCCCCCGTAGACGAACTGACTTAACTCAGAAGAATTTCAAGCATTTCTTACAAAATCTCTCACGCAATCGGTTTCGCTGCGAATATCGGGATGCGGTTTGAAGAGTACGCTTCCTCTCGGCAGAGCGAACACGACGCTGAAGACCGCGTCTCGATAGCACGAACGGTCGTGATGCTGTAAGCAAATCATACATTCATGAGCTTCACTAATTAGACGACGAGGCATTTGGCGACCTGTAGAGAGTCATAGTTACTCCCTGATTTTACCTGCAAATTACAGATTCGGAGATACCAAATCTCTCACGCAATCGGTTTCGCTGCGAATATCGGCATGCGGTTTGAAGAGTATGCTTCCTCTCGGCGGCGCGAACAAGACGCAGAAGACCGCGTCTCGATAGCACGAACGGTCGTGATTCTATAGGAAAATTACGAATAAGCGCGGGTAAGCGGCGGGAGTAAATTTTGCAAAATTTCAGATTCGGAGATACTGCGAATATCGGCATGCGGTTTGAAGCGTACGCTTCCTCTCGCCGGCGCGAACAAGACGCAGAAGACCGCGTCTCGATAGCTCGAAGGGTCGTGATGCTGTAAGCAAATCATCGAGGCCGATCCCCCGTAGACGAACTGACTTAACTCAGAAGAATTTCAAGCATTTCTTACAAAATCTCTCACGCAATCGGTTTCGCTGCGAATATCGGGATGCGGTTTGAAGAGTACGCTTCCTCTCGGCAGAGCGAACACGACGCTGAAGACCGCGTCTCGATAGCACGAACGGTCGTGATTCTATAGCAAAATTACGAATAAGCGCGGGTAAGCGGCGGGAGTAAATTTTGCAAAATTTCAGATTCGGAGATACTGCGAATATCGGCATGCGGTTTGAAGCGTACGCTTCCTCTCGCCGGCGCGAACAAGACGCAGAAGACCGCGTCTCGATAGCTCGAAGGGTCGTGATGCTGTAAGCAAATCATCGAGGCCGATCCCCCGTAGACGAACTGACTTAACTCAGAAGAATTTCAAGCATTTCTTACAAAATCTCTCACGCAATCGGTTTCGCTGCGAATATCGGGATGCGGTTTGAAGAGTACGCTTCCTCTCGGCAGAGCGAACACGACGCTGAAGACCGCGTCTCGATAGCACGAACGGTCGTGATTCTATAGGAAAATTACGAATAAGCGCGGGTAAGCGGCGGGAGTAAATTTTGCAAAATTTCAGATTCGGAGATACTGCGAATATCGGCATGCGGTTTGAAGCGTACGCTTCCTCTCGCCGGCGCGAACAAGACGCAGAAGACCGCGTCTCGATAGCTCGAAGGGTCGTGATGCTGTAAGCAAATCATCGAGGCCGATCCCCCGTAGACGAACTGACTTAACTCAGAAGAATTTCAAGCATTTCTTACAAAATCTCTCACGCAATCGGTTTCGCTGCGAATATCGGGATGCGGTTTGAAGAGTACGCTTCCTCTCGGCAGAGCGAACACGACGCTGAAGACCGCGTCTCGATAGCACGAACGGTCGTGATGCTGTAAGCAAATCATACATTCATGAGCTTCACTAATTAGACGACGAGGCATTTGGCGACCTGTAGAGAGTCATAGTTACTCCCTGATTTTACCTGCAAATTACAGATTCGGAGATACCAAATCTCTCACGCAATCGGTTTCGCTGCGAATATCGGCATGCGGTTTGAAGAGTATGCTTCCTCTCGGCGGCGCGAACAAGACGCAGAAGACCGCGTCTCGATAGCACGAACGGTCGTGATTCTATAGGAAAATTACGAATAAGCGCGGGTAAGCGGCGGGAGTAAATTTTGCAAAATTTCAGATTCGGAGATACTGCGAATATCGGCATGCGGTTTGAAGCGTACGCTTCCTCTCGCCGGCGCGAACAAGACGCAGAAGACCGCGTCTCGATAGCTCGAAGGGTCGTGATGCTGTAAGCAAATCATCGAGGCCGATCCCCCGTAGACGAACTGACTTAACTCAGAAGAATTTCAAGCATTTCTTACAAAATCTCTCACGCAATCGGTTTCGCTGCGAATATCGGGATGCGGTTTGAAGAGTACGCTTCCTCTCGGCAGAGCGAACACGACGCTGAAGACCGCGTCTCGATAGCACGAACGGTCGTGATTCTATAGCAAAATTACGAATAAGCGCGGGTAAGCGGCGGGAGTAAATTTTGCAAAATTTCAGATTCGGAGATACTGCGAATATCGGCATGCGGTTTGAAGCGTACGCTTCCTCTCGCCGGCGCGAACAAGACGCAGAAGACCGCGTCTCGATAGCTCGAACGGTCGTGATGCTGTAAGCAAACTACACATGGCGATCCCCCGTAGATTAACTCAATTTACTTAGTCGAATTTCAAGCATTTCTTACAAAATCTCTCATAGAATCGGTGTTATATACATCTCATACATGTATTTATATTATTTAGTGGCGAAACATGTTGCTTACTTAAAAATAAACATATGTTTGTGAAATTATACCATTTCTCCCACAAAGTCTATAGAGATCAGTATAAGGTCGACTACCTCTTAAATCGTTCACACAGTCAGCTTATTTCAAAAGTTAAAAACGTTCTAAGAAACGTTCTAATGCACTGTCATAATAAAGTAAGTATAATTGTTTGTACATTATGTATATCCTTCAGAATGGCATAGGTTTTATTTTGTTCAGACAATTGTATCAAAAAATGAAAACCTAGGGTTAAGTCCAACTTGAAAGGGTGTTATCTACCGTGTAGTTTTCGTTGACTGACGGATACCTTTCCGCAAATTGTGCAGCATTTTGCAAAATTTCAGATACGGAGATACTGCGAATATCGGCATGCGGTTTGAAGCGTACGCTTCCTCTCGCCGGCGCGAACAAGACGCAGAAGACCGCGTCTCGATAGCTCGAAGGGTCGTGATGCTGTAAGCAAATCATCGAGGCCGATCCCCCGTAGACGAACTGACTTAACTCAGAAGAATTTCAAGCATTTCTTACAAAATCTTTCACGCAATCGGTTTCGCTGCGAATATCGGGATGCCGTCTGCAGCGTACGCTTGCTCTCGGCAGAGCGAACACGACGCTGAAGACCGCGTCTATGGGGGATTGGCCCGAATTTTTTGAAAAAAATATAAAGAAAAGTCAGTCTACGGAGGATTGGCCAGAATTTTTTGAAAAAAATATAAAGAGAATTATGTTAGTCTACGGAATATCGGCATGCGGTTTGAAGCGTACGCTTCCTCTCGCCGGCGCCAACAAGACGTAGAAGACCGCGTCTCGATAGCTCGAAGGGTCGTGATGCTGTAAGCAAATCATCGAGGCCGATCCCCCGTAGACGAACTGACTTAACTCAGAAGAATTTCAAGCATTTCTTACAAAATCTCTCACGCAATCGGTTTCGCTGCGAATATCGGGATGCGGTTTGAAGAGTACGCTTCCTCTCGGCAGAGCGAACACGACGCTGAAGACCGCGTCTCGATAGCACGAACGGTCGTGATGCTGTAAGCAAATCATACATTCATGAGCTTCACTAATTAGACGACGAGGCATTTGGCGACCTGTAGAGAGTCATAGTTACTCCCTGATTTTACCTGCAAATTACAGATTCGGAGATACCAAATCTCTCACGCAATCGGTTTCGCTGCGAATATCGGGATGCGGTTTGAAGAGTACGCTTCCTCTCGGCAGAGCGAACACGACGCTGAAGACCGCGTCTCGATAGCACGAACGGTCGTGATTCTATAGGAAAATTACGAATAAGCGCGGGTAAGCGGCGGGAGTAAATTTTGCAAAATTTCAGATTCGGAGATACTGCGAATATCGGCATGCGGTTTGAAGCGTACGCTTCCTCTCGCCGGCGCGAACAAGACGCAGAAGACCGCGTCTCGATAGCTCGAAGGGTCGTGATGCTGTAAGCAAATCATCGAGGCCGATCCCCCGTAGACGAACTGACTTAACTCAGAAGAATTTCAAGCATTTCTTACAAAATCTCTCACGCAATCGGTTTCGCTGCGAATATCGGGATGCGGTTTGAAGAGTACGCTTCCTCTCGGCAGAGCGAACACGACGCTGAAGACCGCGTCTATGGGGGATTGGCCCGAATTTTTTGAAAAAAATATAAAGAAAAGTCAGTCTACGGAGGATTGGCCAGAATTTTTTGAAAAAAATATAAAGAGAATTATGTTAGTCTACGGAATATCGGCATGCGGTTTGAAGCGTACGCTTCCTCTCGCCGGCGCCAACAAGACGCAGAAGACCGCGTCTCGATAGCTCGAAGGGTCGTGATGCTGTAAGCAAATCATCGAGGCCGATCCCCCGTAGACGAACTGACTTAACTCAGAAGAATTTCAAGCATTTCTTACAAAATCTTTCACGCAATCGGTTTCGCTGCGAATATCGGGATGCCGTCTGCAGCGTACGCTTGCTCTCGGCAGAGCGAACACGACGCTGAAGACCGCGTCTATGGGGGATTGGCCCGAATTTTTTGAAAAAAATATAAAGAAAAGTCAGTCTACGGAGGATTGGCCAGAATTTTTTGAAAAAAATATAAAGAGAATTATGTTAGTCTACGGAATATCGGCATGCGGTTTGAAGCGTACGCTTCCTCTCGCCGGCGCCAACAAGACGTAGAAGACCGCGTCTCGATAGCTCGAAGGGTCGTGATGCTGTAAGCAAATCATCGAGGCCGATCCCCCGTAGACGAACTGACTTAACTCAGAAGAATTTCAAGCATTTCTTACAAAATCTTTCACGCAATCGGTTTCGCTGCGAATATCGGGATGCCGTCTGCAGCGTACGCTTGCTCTCGGCAGAGCGAACACGACGCTGAAGACCGCGTCTACGGAGGATTGGCCAGAATTTTTTGAAAAAAATATAAAGAGAATTATGTTAGTCTACGGAATATCGGCATGCGGTTTGAAGCGTACGCTTCCTCTCGCCGGCGCCAACAAGACGTAGAAGACCGCGTCTCGATAGCTCGAAGGGTCGTGATGCTGTAAGCAAATCATCGAGGCCGATCCCCCGTAGACGAACTGACTTAACTCAGAAGAATTTCAAGCATTTCTTACAAAATCTTTCACGCAATCGGTTTCGCTGCGAATATCGGGATGCCGTCTGCAGCGTACGCTTGCTCTCGGCAGAGCGAACACGACGCTGAAGACCGCGTCTATGGGGGATTGGCCCGAATTTTTTGAAAAAAATATAAAGAAAAGTCAGTCTACGGAGGATTGGCCAGAATTTTTTGAAAAAAATATAAAGAGAATTATGTTAGTCTACGGAATATCGGCATGCGGTTTGAAGCGTACGCTTCCTCTCGCCGGCGCGAACAAGACGCAGAAGACCGCGTCTCGATAGCTCGAAGGGTCGTGATGCTGTAAGCAAATCATCGAGGCCGATCCCCCGTAGACGAACTGACTTAACTCAGAAGAATTTCAAGCATTTCTTACAAAATCTCTCACGCAATCGGTTTCGCTGCGAATATCGGGATGCGGTTTGAAGAGTACGCTTCCTCTCGGCAGAGCGAACACGACGCTGAAGACCGCGTCTATGGGGGATTGGCCCGAATTTTTTGAAAAAAATATAAAGAAAAGTCAGTCTACGGAGGATTGGCCAGA